>CAIGRT010079881.1:0-11686 GCA_903798405.1 Fraxinus platypoda | reverse complement strand
GAATTTAACATTTTAAACTAAATCTTGAGTGATATAGAACATCTTTTAAGGTATGAATTTATTGAAAAAAAAATTAAATTTCAGTCTACCCTAACATATGTTTTTGACTCCGCCCCCGAGCATATGTGTGTAAACTTCACTCCTGCAAGAAGCAAACATCATTTTCTTTTATATATTTGGTTAGAAATCTCTCACTTGGGAATCTGGGATGGTAATGGGAGAACTCTTGGATGCGAGCTACGAACAGGGCAGGAATAGTGTAGTCTTGTTTCCCACCCGCCCTCTTTTATTTATTTTTTAAAAGAAAAATTGAGTATGATTTTTAAAAAATTAAATTAAAATAAAAGTTACGCATTTTACCATCCCTACTGAGAAAACAAATTTGCAATTAAAAAGTAAATAAAAAATTTACAATGTATACTTTTAAATTGGTAAAGATCTTAATTCAAATTTTAATATAAGTTAAAGTCAACAATAATTTTTAACTAAACATTTCATCAATTTTTATTAAAATTTACTAAAAATCTGATTTTAATCTCAATCGAACGAGGGTGTATTTGACCAACTTAAAAGCAGTATCAAACAAACAAGGATTATCAGTGTAGAAAGGAGAGTGAAAGAGAAGATTAATGCATTCACTCCGTTTAAAGATTTGAAATCTGCAATTGACGAATCATACTTGAGTTGAACTTGATTATCACTCTTCGTTTCCTTTACATCTCGGAGTCCTAATCAATAGTGTATTCAGAATTTTTTTTTCTTCATATATAATGATTATTACCGTAATGCATGCCAGCAGAAACGACGAATAGGAGTAAGACGAACTATTCTTGGCGGTAACTGGCAAACTCAGCAATTTGCTCATTCATTCAACTAATCCAACTCGCGATTCCAATCATAAAGGTAATCAAATATTCCTCCTTTATATTTCATGTAATCGTAGTTTTCTTATAGCTAGCCAGTATATCAGTAATTCTGTGTTTTGACGATATACGTGTACTTCCGAAGCAATTGTTCTTTTTGATTGACTTCTTTTTCTGAATTTTTTATGATTTTAACTCTCCTTTGATTCATTTTGCGGCTATGTTATATTTTGATCTGTATCAAGTTTTTTTGTTGGGTAGAATTTCAGTTTTTACCGTCTGAGATTTTTTTAAAGTAATAACTTGTTAGTTTAATGCACAAAATAAGGCTGTTTCTTGCTTCGATTCAAGGTAAATCTCTCATTGCATCCATATGATCTATAACATGCCTAAACAAGGTCGTCTGTCAGTTCGTATTGCTGATAGGATGATTGTGTTAGAATAAGAATTTCGTAAGAACACTTATTAGAAGTCAGTAATTTGCAAAAAATTCCACCGTCTTAGTTTTCAGACCAATGGCTCCTTCCAGAGATCAGTGGGTGAGCGAATATAATGAAGCGGCAAAACTCGCTGAAGATATCACTAGCATGATATCGGAAAGGAGTTCATTTCCCGCAACAGGGCTAGAAACACTGCGACATTCAGCTGCAATACGGAGGAAAATTACCATACTCGGCACCAAACTTGATACCTTAGAGTCTCTTCTGTCAAAGCTTCCTGCAAAGCAGCCTTTGTAAGTTATCTTCATTGAACCGGCCATTGGATAAGTATGTAGATGCACAACTTGCTATTATGTTAGAATAATCAAGCAGTTATCTAAATTTCACAGTAAATTTGATTGACATACTGGTCATTGTGGTAGTCTTTTGAGTGCTTCTTGAACCTGCATTTCTTATGCTTGTTAAACCTGTTCTTTCTTATATATAGGACAGAGAGAGAAATGAATTGTCGCAAGGACATGATTGAAAATTTAAGATTAAAAGTAAGCCAGATGGCTTCAACAATGAATATGTCAAACTTCGCGAATAGGGACAGCTTGCTTGAGCCAGAAAGTAAGCCGGTTGATGCTATGAGTAGAACAACAGGACTTGACGACTCTGGGTTTGTTGACCTTCAACGACAAATCATGAAAGGTTAGTTTCTGTGAAGATTTTAAACTTTATTTTCTTCTCCTTTCGAATCTGTTATGTAGGTTTTCTGTTGTTGTTCACTTTCTCTGCAGAACAAGATGAGGCTCTTGAGAAATTGGAGGAGACAATTATCAGCACCAAACATATTGCTTTGACAGTCAATGAGGAGCTTGATCTGCATACAAGACTAATTGTGCGTGTTTGATTATATATTTTCACTAATCCAGTTTTATTATCTTCCAAAGTCACTGATTTTTGAGTTGTCTGTTGGATATATTCCGAGCAGGATAGTTTGGACGTAGATGTTGATGCTACAGAGTCCCGACTACAGGTGATATTTCTAGTCTTGTCATATTATCATATAACCTTATTGAGCCATTGCATACATTCTTGCTAAAAATCATTGAGTACCATAATCCGTGGCACAAATTTTCTATAAACTAATAGATATCTGAGGCAAAAGTCTTCGAGCATTTTAATCTTCCTGCTTTGATGATAAAAATAATGCTCGATAGCAAAATTACATGAAAGTATGATCATTGTTTCAAGTTCTTTGAACTTTGGATTGACTAATGTGACATCTTAATTATGTATCATTAATAAGAATGAGAGGACAGTACAAGGGATTCACTAGCATGCCCCCATCTTTGTGTGTGTTTTCTAATTTTGATTGATTTTTTGTGAATTTGATATATTTTCCTTTTTTGTTACCTCTGTCATGATAACAGCTAGTACAGAGGAAGCTTGCATTTCTGAATAAACGCTCAAAGGATGGCAGCTCTTGCTCGTGCCTACTTTTATCAGTTATTGCGATCATCATTTTGGTTGCTGTTGTACATATGCTGATCAAATATTCATGAATACTTGTGGGACTCGAAGAGGCTCCTGCATCCCGGTCTTTTGCATGCCCTGAAGATATACAGACAGCCTCTTCATCTGATGAAATGGCGATTAAGTTCATAAAAACATAATGTCTATACCATTAATATGGTCTATACATATCAATAAAGTCAGCTTTATTGATCAAGTAGCAAGTTCCTTTCTAGTACTTTTCTTGTGAGGAGTATATAGTTTCACATTCTGTACATTCTGAATATGTAAAAAAAAAGGTTGATTATTTTACCACATCCATGCAAAAAACTGTTTACGATTTAAATCGTTATTTCACTAATCAAAGGATTTTCAATTCATTATCCTAATCAAAGTGCAGTTTGCTTGCTTTTTTCCAGATAATCCTCCATGCATAAGGATCAAAAACCTTAGCAGACTAGTAGAGTTCAGCAAAAATCATGATTATAAATCAGTAATTACATTGTAACACCCTGTCCGAACTAAAAGTCAACGTAAACAAAGAAATCATACTCAAGAACGCAGCAAGGAGAAAATCACTCACAATTTCATTGAGATGATTTAGTACAACGGGATTTTTTCTGCAGAAATAATAAATAAATAAATATAGTCGATAGTTTTGTTCAGGTTCGTGTATCTATGTCTCCGGTTTGAGGGGATGTCCTGCACTATAACTACCAAAATTTAGAATCTGAAACTAGGATCCACATCCATCGCCCAAGTAAATTTTGCCAGGAGAGACTTGTTGAATATCTGCATCAGTGTGCAACAATTAGTTGATTCACGAAGTAACTAATTAAGAGGACTGGGAAGCAATGAAAAGTAATCCACGCAGAAATTCAAGTCTTAACCTTCTCGATAGGAACTTCATGACGTTTGCACCATGCAACTGTGATTCGAGGATCAAGGTAATTGATCTTTGATGTGCCCAATGCTACAGTTTTCAAATCCTCTTTGGTCTCCTTGTCTCGTTCCATTTTTTCAACCTTCGCATTTGTTTGAGCTATCTTTTTCTCTATTCTGCACATCTTTATACCATTAGCAACATGATATCAAACACTGAATAACTTAAAAATGAAGATGTGTATTACGCTTCGGGGTTCAGATTCCTTCTCGGTTTCCCATCAGCACCCTTCAGTGGGGGCTTTCCTTTCTTTGCTCTAGCCAAATCTGTCGTCAACTCCTCCAGAGCACCCTACAAACAATGATTAAGACAAGTTAATACACAAGACTTAAAATATTACATCCTAACATTTCTGACAAGTATCAGTTCAAGGATGATAGCACTGAAAATTACTTTCAAAACAATCTTAACCTTCTTTACTTTGGAAGTAAGAAAGAAACAAATAGATAATGATCCATCAATGCTCAACTTTGGCAGCGATGCCCTTGAATTGGCAGCTTACTTTCCCGCATAATATTTCAGTAAAAATCAATAGAACGAAGTGATTAATTAGATTTAAAAGTAATTCATCACCTTTAATTCTTCTATCTTTTCATTCAAACGCAACATCTGGGCACTGTGTGACTTGGAGACAGTACGTTGATGATTACAAATGATTGCAACCTACACGAGCAAAAAGAAAAATAGAAGATTTTTCAACCAGACCAAAAAATAATGATGGCATCAGACATTCAGAGTTTTACAATCTGTACCTCCTTGTTTGCATGTTGATAAACAACTACTTTCTCAGCTACATCTCCACCCTTTGTATCCCTACTCAGCTGCACAAACAATAACAAATTAAAGAAATGTTGAATAGAAAAACTAGAATGTGGAATGTAAAATTCAGTTAAGGAATCAATAAGTAACTGTCTAAGGTCCCACTAACACTTCTAGACATGAATAATTTCATTCATTAACTCATGGCATGTATATTTGTTGCCAATACTTGTGACATAACTTTGATTGTATAAGCTAACCATGTGCCACATATTAAGAATGTCTCAGATATATAAGTAAATAGGTGCATCAATTTTTAGGAGAGATGAATGTAGCCGCTAAAATTTGAAGTTCAGTTCTAATTTCTGAATAACTGCTATTTATCCTCAGCTCAACAAGAATTTATAAATAGATAGAAATAAGGGAATAGTACTTGTGGGTCCATTGGAATGTCCAGTTGAAAATGAAGTTTGATCATTTATAAATTGATTTATAAAGTTTGCCAAACGGAGGCTAAGTTTTTGATAGACCATAAAGAGTAAGCATTAATTAAATTTCGCAACACAATATTGAAGGTATACATTATTATCAAGATCTTGTATCATCTTTCAAGTTTTTTAACACAGCCTGCACATATATCCCACTTCTCCTTTTTCTACCTCAATATTTGAGGGCAGAAGTAAACGTTTTCTCATACTCTTTAGATGCCACAATCACAGACATTCAGCATACTGATACTAACTTGGAGATTAGAAATTCCAGGTTGAATCTTACCATCTCATCCAGGGTAATTGATGCATTGTATGTACGGAAAACTTTTGCTGTCAGACCAGGCATGAGTTCCTTCAAATGAGCATTAAGTTTACTTGTATCAAGCTTGTCAAAAAGATCATCACCACCCTTTTTGCCTGAAAGTAATACGAATAATATTAAATCTGTAACATTAAATTAAAGATGAGATACAAATATATATACAGAAGACCATCAACTAACCACTCCGGAACTGTTGGATTGCCTTGAACACAGCAGATTCAACCTCAACCTCATTTTGATACCGTATAGAATCTTTACCAAGGAAATCAAACTGCAAACACAAACAGATAAATTCAATTGATTATTGCTAGCAATATGCAGTCAGGGTGAAAAAAAACTTGCACGGTTATTATTTTCTACAAGAAACTCAATTCTCAGAGCTGTCAACGGTGTCAACTTATTGAGGCGAAGTTGTTTCAATACACCTTTTTTTCCCTCAGCATCCATCAAACTTGTGAATCTTACAAGGAAAATTTAAAATGTAGACATTTGAGAAATAATTATACTAGACATAAAGCCACATTACCTTCAAAATATTTGGAGGCATTGGTTCTACATTTTCTACTTTTAATGTGCAGCAACCAACTGTATCAGCTTCATCATCATCCTGCAACATACTAAAAAGTGTTGAGAAGTTGCATCGTCCCATTTTATTTGTCACAGGGAACAAAACTGTAGAAAATGCATAATTAAGAACATGTAGCAAAGGGCGGATCATAATAACAGTTCTTTGCAAATAAATCCCTCTCATGTTCAAGAATTTCTGTGTTGCAGTAGGTTCACAGCAAGAGTGAAACTTTGGAAGCAAGCCTCAGTTTATTGTCATTGCTCAAGAAGTTCTCAATCAACTAAAAATGCACTGTATAGGATGATTAAAAGCAAAAATCTTAGTTGCTATACCTTCTCGTTGCCTGCCCTAAGAGCTAGTTTATCAATAAGATAGGTAGCAACCGCTATCTGCTTCTTCGTGAGATCTTTACTTGCAAAATCCTTGGTATAAGCTGCTCTTATACCTTGTATATAGTCCTTCAGTGAAATAGCAAAGAAATAATTATATTAAGTTGTCCTACAACAAAAAGAAGATGCTACACATCTAAGGATGTTTATTGGTTAACTGCATCTTCAATACCTTCAAAAGCCTTGATTTCTCATATTTCTCCTTGTCACTTTGCCCTTTCAGGGTACTGCTGGCTGCAAGGAAAACATATTTGAACTCCTTTGGATTGATTGGATCATTCCAAAATGCTAACCATGTCACGGTATTGTCATGTCTTATTTCTTTCCAGCTGCCAATAAATAAATTCGTAATATTACCTCACCGGCCATTTTCCTAATCTTCAAAAGAGAAAACTAATAAGCAGGAAGAAGAACCTTTCACCACGGATAGGACACTCTGGAATTGGTGCATCCTTTCCAATATTTATAGTGATGTCGCTAGGACGTATGCGTTTTTTAAGCTTCCCCATCTGTTCAGCGCTATTTTCTCATTAAAACTCCAATATTGCCACCAATTTTCAAATAAAGAGCCAGGATATAACAAAAGAGGAAATTTTAGATGAACTATAGAGCTTCAATGCTAGAATAAAGATGTTTAATATACCTTTGGATGCTCTCCACGACCTCGGAACAATCCAGGTGGTTCAACCCTGAAGTTCCCAACCTGCAAATGGCATAGTTGTCAGATGCCTCAGACATGCAGCAGAAGAAAGCCACAATAGACTAGTCTATGTCGCTATCAGCCAACAACAATGTTTAATAAATACGGCACCATAAACATCCCAAAAGATGAATATAACTATGCAGAACCCTCATCATTAATGCTGCAGTATAGACTAAAGCCAGCTGCACTTCAAACGCATTTACTGTCATATACAATTATACATGCCCCGATACACATCTTCAGTAAAAATTATCAAAATATTGCAGAATAATTATTGATATTTGAAAATTTTATTTTCCCATTTGAAGAAAACAAATATGAAAATATACAGAACCTGCTAAAAAATCAATAGTTACTCACAACTTTGCTTTTTTTACTAATCAGTAGCTCTTCAAAAAATTAATAAAATATGCTCCACTATCCATCTCGATAATAGGTTGCACAGCACACTTCTATTTTAGATTTACAATAATACGAAAATATACGCAAAGAAAATAAAAACAAAAATTATTCTCCCAAGACTTTTTTTTTTCTTTTTCGTAGTCATTGAAGAAATATTGATGATTTTCTATAAGCAGCAAAAGCTATATATACATCAAGCTGTTGAAACCAAACATAAGTTCCCCTTCCCACTCCCACCCCCAAACAAAAGGAGAAAAAAAGGTTAGAAAAAATACAAAAAGGGATGAAAACAACATAATGTAGATACCACACCTTCTCTTTGACTCCATTAACAACAGCCCACATATACTTCTCCTCTTGCTTCAACTTCTCTTCTTTTATGGCCTTCTTCTCCTGCCAAAACAGTATAGTTCAAATTAGCTGTTGTTCTTATTAGAACATGTACCACCAATTTGTCCACTTGGTAATCACATCTATTCATATACAAGGTATACAGCTAATGAATTGGGTTTATTTTAGAAACGCAGAATGTTCGAACTGTTCTAGGACAAACAAGCTAGACAAAGCTTTTCTCTGTTCCATCAGAGAGAATGCTCATAAATGGCACAGGAAGAATAAACACATAATAGACACGAAATGCAATTGAAGAGACCCCCAGAAAAATTAACAATGATTACAAAAACAATGTCTGAAAGGATGTTTATTTCTATTTATATAGCAAAACTATATCAACAAATTACTCCATAACAAGTAACTTAATTATCATGAGAAGTTTGTAACCTATGAATTACACTAGTCAATAGTACCCAGGCATGCAGCAGAGTATGTGATGATTGAGCAATCTGCACAAGTTAATGAGTTAAAAAATGCTAATACTCCGATGTGTCTTCTTGATTCAGGTTATATCATAACCAGTCCCTTTCTGTGATTACTTAATTTACTTACGACAAATTTAAATTTAATGTACCTGAAAACCTTCTTTTCCATGACATGACGTATGATAGACTAATTCAAAGTTTAAATGTGAAAACTAAATGTTACAATACCGAGAGTCTAGCCAAGCTGTCTAAGAGACGCATACGTTTTCCTTAGAAATGCATGTACAACTTATACGTATAGAAAACAAACAGCTTGATATCAGGCTTTGAACATCTACATGAACTCATTGCAATGCGAATTCTACATTGAAAGGCAGCAAAAGGCATCTAAGGGTCATGCTTATAGTGTCAGTTGTACTTAAGTAGAAATCTGATTCGAGACAGCATTCTAAGATATTCTCCAAGAAACATCATAGTAATCCTTATCTTAAAACTAATAGCAAACTTGTTAACATTGGCAGATATGAATAAATCAGCTTGACTTTCAAATGTCCCTTAAATGTCACAAACAGGAAGTATGACAAAACTTTAACTTACTTCTGTAGTCATCTGTTTCTTTTTCTCCTTTTCTTTCTGATGCCATTCATATATTGGGGTAAAATCACAGTATTCCAAGTTTTGAATAATGTGATTCTTTCCCAGTATTTTCCTCCAGTCACTCATGAAATTTTCTTTGAACTTAGGTTTGGTCATGTATTCAGTATCTAACATCACGGCAAACATCGTGGCCACCTGCAAAAGAAAAGGAAAAAACATTGCACGGCTTGGAACAATTTGAAGACAAGCTTTTTGAAGATATAGACCCAATGAGCTAAAGAAAAGTTAGTAACAGTGTGTGTTGCGTGAGAGAGAGTGATATTCACCTCCTCTTGTTCAGGTGTTAAGTCAACTGGCTTCCCCTTGTAGAGAATCTTAACCCCATGAGGCTGGTATGGAGGTGGAAATATCACACCATTGTGAATCAAGGTAGTCCATTTCTGCCCTTCACCAGAGCCTGGAGGAACCTTTGATGACTTGGAGTACTGAGATTGTTTCATCACCTTCTTTGATTTCTTATTTGTTTTATTAAGTGAAGAAGAAACAACTTTAGTTACTTTCTTAACGGCTGATGATTTCTTATCTGAAGCAGCCGGCATCTTCATTCTCTGAGATATGGGAACATGGTCATCATCATCGTCTACTTTTTGCTCAGCTTTAACAGATGCTTGCTTATTATTAATAGGCACTGATGCATTGGAAAGCTTATGCTTTTTTATAGAAGATTGCCCAGCAGATTTTACCTCGCTGGCAGATCTCTTACTTAACACGGTTGAAGGTTTATTTGAACCAATGTCACGGAAGACAGATCCATTTTGGTTATTTTTTGCTGCAATGGGCTTTTCTTCATCTGAATTATAGGACTTGCTAGTAGATGTCCCTACATGAGACTTCAATTGGACCTTATATGACAAAGGCTTTTCATCATCAGAATCTTCCTGTTTGGGGATGCTTGGCTTTTGACTCAAACGTGAAGCACTGGATCCTTTGCTGGCATTGTTCGAGTTGATCTTTGATAAGCCAGTAGGAAGCCTAGCACTAAGTGGTTTATCATCTTCCGAATCATCAGAGTCATTTGGATCAGCAGTAGGCCCAGACGAAGGCTTCTCCACCTTCATCTGTAGATTAACATTTCCTGAACGATTTATCGCAGGAGATTTCACATTTGCCTCAGGAGACCTCAATAGAGATGCCTTAGCAGATGAATCGGATGCTTCAGAGCTACACAGGGGTGATTTGGAAGATGAAACCATCTTACCCTTTTGAACCCCGGAACTTTGACCATTTTGAGATCGCACATCAGGCATCGGCCTTCCTAATTTTCGGTCAAGCTTTTGAGATGAAGACGACTTTTGCACCTGTGGATTTGATTGGTTTTGCCTTGATGATGAGCTGCTCCGTTTAAATACTAGGGGCTCATCATCCTCATCCATATCATCCATCAATTTTCGTTTGGCACAAGCCTCAACAGCCATATTTTGCTATTTCCTGTGTAGTCATATAATGGTCCTCAGTATCTGTAAAAATCAAAATTTTTTATTTATTTTTACTTTTCATGTTTGAAGAGCAACTTTACAAATAAAAAATCTTACTGTTCTTGAGATTTAGGAAACCAAAAATAAAAATAATAAATCGATCGTTTTCCCACAATCAGAATGTCACTAACTCACTATGGTACCGTTTTCACTAGAGAACCCCTCCTTTCCCTAAAAAATAACACATTAATGGGAAGCAGGCCACAATCTGAAATGATCCAAGGCAGAATAATGCAACGCATTCCCCAGGTCACCAAAAAATTTCTAAAAATTGCGGAATAAGAATATTAAAAAATGAGCAACATATATATAGAGCGCACANATCTAACTCGCCACCTATCACCCTTTCTGATAAACCAAAAACGGAGCACCCAATTTTTTTCAAGACAGATTAATCCTGAACAAGAACCAGCATCAAAATTTAAATTGCAGGTTTTATGTTAAAGAAAAAGCGCTCTTAACATGCATTTACCAGATAGGTCAAGAAGAAAAGAAAAAACTAAGAAACAAACATCCAAAATTACTCTTAGCTGTTACAGACACAAGACCATTAAAACAAAAAAGTAGTTAACCAGTTAACCTCGTTCCAAGCACATTAATTCAAAACACCTATACATAAAGTTGCATGCCCTAATACGATAATGAATCTAATTATTCTTTTTCCCAAAATCCAAACCTTCGAATTAGATTCTCGATAAGAATAAGCTGATACGCATTCAGATGTATCTCAAAACAAGATAAATTCAAAAGCAGGCGATGCTTACAAGGGATCTTTTCTCAACAAAGAATGAATTAGAGAGAGAATCTGATCTAAGATGCTTTAAGCAACAGAAGGGAGACGAGAGAGAGAGCTAGGGCAAACCAAAGAGGAAGTCCACAACAAAATTAGAAATCCAGAAAACTTTTATGAGAGAAATTTATAGATATATATAGTAGCATTTTTGTATATTTGTATCTATTCCTTCTCTCTCTCTCTCTCTCTCTCTCTAGACACCCCCCTCTCTTTCTCTCCCCTATATCCTTCTTTCTTCGCGTGTGTGTGAGCGCGTGTAATGACGCCACACCAACCATATACTGAACCAGAACCCGACCACGACGGACCACCGGATCCGAACCGGGAATTGTTATTCGAACCCAAATCCGGACCCTGCGCCCAATTTGAACGCTGTTGACTTTTAGGTTAGGCGCGAGGGGCTGAGGTTGGGCTTGTTAGGTGTTCGAAATGGGCCCTATTGGGTTCTCTAATTGAGGCCGGATAATCTTTGAAGTGTGAACATGGAAGCCCACTAAGATATTTATACGAGGAAATTACACCCACACCTGGAAATAGGTTTCCAATTTCACAAATCCAATAAC
>CAIGRT010079878.1:0-21138 GCA_903798405.1 Fraxinus platypoda | reverse complement strand
GCATTGCACACGTGGTGAATTCTATCCGTTCTTCCTCCCTTTTGACTATAATTTACCTTTGGTTGAAGAGCTCACCTTTTATGTTGTTTTTGTTTTTCTCTTGTAGATTGAGATATTATTAGGGAAGACAGAGAACTTCGATGAATTGATGGCCGCTGAAGCAGAAGAAAGAGAATATGGAGGCGAAGAACAGAACTGACATGGATAACTTCCAGAGTCCAAGGCCTGTCACCTTTTATCTGTCTGAATAGAGTACTAGTGTCTAGTAGTTAGGCAAATAACTTATCGGATTTGTTTTACTTTCTACTTTCGAGTGTGAATGGATTCATTGTGTACGTGCAGTAGGTTAAACCCCCAGTTATGATGTTTCTAGATATCGGTTGAGTAAAGAACAATCCTTCCAGACCAAATTCTTCTACTTCGAGGACGTTCATATGTTTACACCGTTGCTTGATTATGAAGTGCATCTTGGAATCATGTTTGATTTCATTTGGAAACTACAACTTAGATTAAAATCAATATATAAGGTTTCATTTGTTGCTCTAACTCTAACATTGGAGTCCTGCATGGGAAGATGCAAAAACCTGAAAATGGCATTTCTGTAGGCTGAAGCATTCTGATACGAATATATATAGTCCTGGTCCTTGTACAGGTGGAATTATTCTCCTCTAGATGTGGAAAAGCTGGAAAAAAAAAAAAGAATGAAATGGAAAAGGAAAAAAATATGGGGATGCCCTCTGATCATTTTTGTGCCTCTACAATGGCACAAGAAATTACATTCAATGACAAGGTGAACCAAGCATTTTATGTTGGCACTTCAAATGTATGATGATTTATTAAATGCAGGTGTTGAAATTGAAATTTAATTGAAAACTGTCTCATGGATGTGTCAAAATGGCTCGTCCCACAGGACGTGAGAATTGAAGGATGATAAACGGTCTAGACATATTTGATACGCTGAACAAAACACATTGGACAGTAGTTGAGATGTCTATTGTGTTATTCAGTTTAATACGTTGAACTGTTTATGACAATCTAACATACCAAATAATTAATATCAGAATTTCTTTAACTATAACAGGTAGACACAATTTCAGTTCTGGACTGAAACTTGTAGAGTAGGCTGATTCCGGCCCCATAACTCCAAACATCAATATACCAAAGAACAATGAAGAGTGAAAACGTCGCGACTGGCACCATAGTCCATGACCAATACCTAGTGAAAACATGGATACCAAGGACACTCATCTCTATTTACCAAACTAAATTAAAATTCCAAGACAAACTCTTCCTGCAGTCCTGAAAGTACACTAAGACAAATCCATTCCAACGCAAAAGGAAACCTTGAACATTGATTTACATATTCACAGAATCTTAAACTGAACTAGGTTAAGCATAGAAAGGATCATGATAACAGTATAGATTAAGCCTAGAAAGGAACATGCGCATTTAAGTCGTTTTGTATCATCCTCTCACACAAAATTTGGTCATTCTTTAACACGTTAAAATAAAAAACCAAAATTGCTTGAAAAGGTTCTAATAAGACATCAGTTCTCACCGAAAAATTCCAAGTCTCAGAAGGCAAAATTTTCAAGCGTGGAAAATGACGCAACGTCAGACAACCCGAAATTAATAAATCTGTGTTATCCTTGAATCCAAGTTTCATTTGTAAAATAACTCTCTATGCATTATCTTCGTTCTCAATCAAAATCCTCTTGCATGCTTCGTAACACATGAAAGATATCCCAGCAGCAGGCACCAACTTCATACAGCTCGGACCAAGCCCTTTGTAAAGACCCTGAATCCCTTCTCGTTCGAGTATGCTGGCAAGAGCATGAAGCACGTTCTTGTACACTTGTCGCCCACTAAGCGCTCCAACCTGCACGTGCTTACGAGCCACCTCAAGAGGGAATGTAGCACTACTAGATATAGCACCAGCCGCAGAACCAATCAAAAGTGTTTCGATGTTGCCAATCTTCACTTGTTTGAAAATTTTCCGGTATGCCTTTCTTAGCGTGTCATACGCGTAGTAATTGGTGGCAGCATACGGAATTACTCCAATAAGACTTGGGGTCAGGCCTCGATAAAGCTCTCCAGGCCCCCCTTCATGCAGTATTTTTATAAACGCATCGAGCAAACCATTGTAAACTCCTCCCTGTATATTGGAACAAGAACTCTAATAAGAATGTAGATAGAAACGAAAAGAAAGTTAAATAAGTGCATTTTTGTCTGGCTTAAAAGTCTTTCGAACTTACTTTATAGTTAGTTATTTTTGCCAAACATGGATTTCAACATTACATTTTAATAAGAAAACTTAATATTCCTGAAAGTTAAGCCTGCGGTTACCTGAATGGTCAATCGAGTCTTGAGTAACTCGAGGGGATATGTCACTAAAGTTGAGCTAACTCCAGCACATGCTCCCGCGATCAATGAAGGAGGTATACGCAATTTGGGTTGTTCACCAAATTTCGGTGACAAATTTTTGTTGACAGTATCGTAAACAAATAACTGCAAAGTACTAGCAGCTTTCAGGATCAGTTAAAAAGCACAATGCAAGATTAAAAATCTAACAAAAAATTGTTTGAAGCTAGTTTGTGAGCAAAAAATAAGCAAGACATCTGATAGGACAGTGAATCTGTAAATATGCATGAATTTAATAAACTCGACAGCTCACAGAGATAAATTATGAGATTAGATATATAGGTTACAGATTTAATTATAATATTTAAAAACTAAACTGAATACAAACACGAATAATGTATCGCCTTACACGCAGAAAAAGAATTTAGAGGACGAGAAAAGGGAGGGAAAGAAAACAATTGACTTACTTTGCAATAATGAACAGAACATTCTTGTCAATATACAGAGGAGGACCACTCCATCCATAATCCTTGAATCACCCAAACTGCCTATCAAAACCAAACCTTACCACCTGATGAAACCTGACCTACAGTCAGAAATCCTCAAATGCAAAATGATGGTCGGAATGAGTCGCTGGAGATGGTGGGTCCAGAGGGAGGGATAAATATATTGGCATAGTGATTTTCGAGGGAAGAAATGACAAGTTTCTTTTGATTTTTGTTCATGTTTTTACTTTTGATGTAACCTGTAAATTTCGTTTATTTTAACCTGTAAGACACAAAATTATACACCAGGTAAAATAGTCTTGTCCTAAACGTAAAGTAAGAAACTCAGGAAATGAAAGAACTGAAGGACAAAATATATTGTTTTGGGACAAAAGAAATTTGAAGTTATTGAGAAAGATCAAACTCTCGTGGTTCAGGGGAAGTAGAATTAGCCGATTTGAAGAATTTACCCTGAGAAAAAAGTCAGACCCAGGGAAGATCACAACAATAACAAATTAAGCATTCTTCCCAACAAATTTAGGGCCGGCCACGTGAATTCCTATTCAGAATTCATGATATGAGATCAGCTAATAAATTGTTCTGAAAAAAGTACAAGACTTTTTGACAGAATTTTTTAAAACATTGTTCCCTAAAATAATTTTTTGACAAAAGCGACAGAAATTGTTGAGACCTTGATGCCTAGGGACAATATGATATTCTTGACTGAATAACAGAAAAAAATATACACCATTTCTGAAAATTGGTTCTTATAAGCAAGCATCACTTGAGACATATTCAAGAGACTGAAGATGAGGCGGTGTATTAGATGGGCTAAAATAAACCAATGTTATCATGAATGCAAATGGAATTAACCAACAATCAGAAATAATGGAAATGCTAGAAAACCTTTTGGACTTCTATGGTACACAATATTAGAATTGGATGGTACAATGGACAAGATTGAACTTATTTTCTTCTTTAATACTGCCGAGTGCCATTGAGTCCACATTACCAAACTAAACNAATGGAAATGCTAGAAAACCTTTTGGACTTCTATGGTACACAATATTAGAATTGGATGGTACAATGGACAAGATTGAACTTATTTTCTTCTTTAATACTGCCGAGTGCCATTGAGTCCACATTACCAAACTAAACATGCTATTCGAGACTTCTACATGGAGCAATACTTGTTGGGCATTTGATAACATTCACATTAACAAACACAAAGCAGCCATAATTAAAGATCTATTTGAATTGCAAAAAAACAAGCAATATGTGACCCCTCAAGCTCAATTAAGTAGTTCATAAAAGTGATGTACGTTTTGGTATAAAAGGAAACCATACCCATCTATTCTTAAACCACCCGAATCAAACAAACATAAGCCAATGCATCCAAAAAACATAGGTTAGCAGCTAATAACAAAATAAAGATAAAATGAGAGTCAAAATTAACGAACAAAGAATATCATATAGGCAAAACCTCAATCAAGCAAGACAGAAAATAATTGAAAACTCAGACTAAATAACGTAATAATGTCATTTGCGTAGTTCTTTTTTCTTCTACTTACCTCTATGGCTTTGCTTGGCGCAACTCGAATCACATTTATAAAATTGCCCCTAAATAATCCTGGCCATCCATCAGTCTTCATAATATTATCGAACACCTCCATAGTCGAATGCCCACTACTCCCAACCATCAAATGAGTCCTTATTGTCTCCAATGGTGCCACAGCAGTCCTTGAAACCGCCCCAGCAATCGCACCACTAATCAACCTCCTCAATGAAGGATTTTCAATCTTAACCTTAAGCCTAAGTCCATTTTTTCTCTTCTTAACCACCCCCTTGTCCTCCTGCTCACCCAAAATCTTAAACCTCTCAGGCGATGATACATACTTCACAAACAAATCGACATACGGAAACTTAAAACTGCCATTTTCTTTGTTGTCCATTTGACCTACAGAGGCGAATAACCCACCACCTGGATGAAAGTTGCAATCTTGGGGACTCAATTGGAGTCTCAACTGAGAATTCGACAATAACCCATTGTTTTTACACTCCAAAGCTTGCATTTTTCCTCTCTTACCGATAATTCAAAAATCGAAACAGGAAAACAAAATACCTTCCAAAAACAATAGTCCCCTTTTTATAAAATCTCAAAACATACCCAACTCTACAGATTCATGTTTCCAGGCAATTTGAGAATAGAGAAGGAGCAAAATATTCGATTTTGAACAAATGGGCGAACAAAATATCCATTCTTGACAACTTAATAGGTGTCAAAAAAAAGATTCAAATTTTTCTAATTAGAAATGGCAATAAAGATAATTAATCGGACAATATATATGGATGCGTATGTATGGCTATGAGTGAGTGTGTGGAGAATCAGAGAAACAGAAGGGAGGCCGTGGGGGTGGAAGGTGGCGGAGGAATCAAGAGCATGCGAGCAGCTGTATTCTGTTCCTCCTCGTTTCGACCTCAAACACTGATGCTAAATATACACGTGTAGTGCGTGAAACTGACATGGATACATTGGTAACTTTTCGAGATTTTTGCACAAATGGTCCCTAACCTATATTACTAAAGACTCATGAGGTGGATAATAATTGAATAAACTCAAATATTTAGCCCTGTTTGACGATCATTTTTACGAATTATTTTTCTCAAACTTACGTTTAATCACACATTTTCATAATAAAATATTTTTCATGTAAATTCAAATATATTTTTATATTTTTTAACCACACATTATCTAAAAAAATCACTAATTCAAAATTGATTTTTCCTAAAAACCTTTTTTTAATGATTGTCAGACAATGACTTATTAGTAGAGATTCATTTCATTTGTAAGCACTTTTTATTGCAACGAAATCAATATAATGTTACTTTAACATTTTATTTTTCACTTTTGTGTTTATCGTATTTGTTCTCTCTCTCTTTGTTTCATCGTTTCTCTCTGTTTACTACAAAAAAATAAAAATAAAAATCAAATTGAAATTAAATACTTCTAATGATATTTTTCACACTCTTTTTTTTTTTTTTCCATCCATTTTTATGAAAAAGATCAAATTATAATTAATTTTATAAGATTTTATAAAATAAAAGACTAATTTGTAATTAGATTTTAAATAGATTGATTGGTTGTTTAATTTGTAATAATACTGAACATATATTTCCTTAGTTTTTCAAACAAAGAATTATATTTTATTTTTTGTAATACGATTATGTATCCATCTCTTACGTGGGAACTTCCGTCACAGTGTCCATCACAGTGTCCATCTCTTACCCAAATGAATTTTACAAAAATCTATAACAATATTTAATACAAATCTATAAATGTCAATAAAAGTTAATTAATTTCACAATGGTCCATCACTTAAAAAATGTCTATAAAAGCCTAATTGAATTTACCCTCAATTTAAATATAAATTTACATGTCAAATTTGGGAAAATTGTAGGAATAATAGTGGATTTTACAAAATGTGTGGATAAAATTGAACAATAATTATGAATGTATAGTTAAAATTAATATTTGATTTTGACTGATAAATTGTATCCAAACAAGGGTAACTTTCTTAATACACTAATTTTATAAAATTTTATTTTATAGTAAGTTATTCATTTTCTTGATCTATACATGGATTCTTGTTCTTGACCTTGTTTACAAGGTTTCTTCTGAATTAATTGTTTTTTTAAAATTTTTCCAACTTAGTATTCCGATTATTTATAAGGATTTATTTTTCATATTATATTGAATTTTTTTCCCAATATTCCTTTTCCTTTTTTTTTTTAAAAAAAAAACCGGTTTCGTGCAACATAATCACAATCTCTATGTTCAAATTGCACATATTTGGTCTTGTACTTAAATTCTGAATTACTCGTTAAAGTTTAATCGATTTGATTTGATACCATATTAAAATTTGAGTTTTCCTGGTCAACCTTGTTAATAATAGTAGCATAATGACCTTATATATTGGTCTATATATAGATAATTATTTGATGTGAAATTTATTCATTCACATGTCCTCAAAAAATGATGGTTCGTTTGGGTAGACCAATCTTGAAATTTACGTACTCATTTTTGGGCTTTAATCGAATCGAATTACTCATTTGAACATAATAAACTTTTATATCATATCAAAACTTGTGTTCTATCTTAAAATGTTAACCTCATCTTTTTATCCACTCACAATTTCTACAATATCATCTTGAATTTGAAGGAAAATTATACGAAATAAAAAGATTCTTTTGACTTATATATAACATTAATTTTGTAGTCTGATTAAAAATTTTCCTTTTTAAATCTGTTTGTTATTCTCTTCTCAAATTAGAAAGATATTGTAGAGCCAAGATAGCTCAACACAGTCGACCTATAAACCACTTATATCATGAAATATTAATGTGCTAACCGCTAAGAGTAACGCATCATACTCTACCCCCAACATACACGTCTAGCAAAACTAGGTTATGCAAAGAGATCACCATGGAAATTAGGGCCGTAGATTTTCGCCATGCACAGCCATGTCCATCAATCATCATAGTGCGAATTCTACCATTACAGATGGCGTCGACCAGCTTTGCAATATGGAAGAACACTACCAGTGGAAATGCGAAAGTTCATTGTCTCAATGAAACTACAGTGTCTGGCTAAAAAGAGTACAACCACTCGAACAAAAATTGTATCAACAGAAGCTGGGGAAGTACAACTTGAACATTTGTAAATGGAAAAAATCAACCTTTTATTGCTCTGGTTTATCATAAACAACATAATGTTTAGTGAAATAAATCGGAAGGGTCATAACGAAGAAACTGTATGCATAAGAAGGGAACTATGAGATCCAACAAACTAGGCTGCACCGAGATTCTAAAATTGAAGGGCGTTTGCACTCAAAACCTCGTAACTTTGTTGTCGACTTTTGAAATAAGGATGTAGGTTACGAACGCCTTCAAGGTACAAAGGAGTTTGCATTTCAATCAAGCGGGAAACCTGCATGAATATTTATCTATTAAACAAAATCTCTGAATTACATGTACATCCAGTTTTACAAAGTCGGGAGTCCACAGACAGTAAAAGAGAATCTATCACAGGTAAACAACCAAGACAGGATGCCCACACAAACTACGTACAAATGTGAGCAAAGCTGTAGAAAATGTCTGACATGTGAAGGTTTCCATTACGAGTAAGAAAGGAGTATGAAATCGGTAAACTATGCCTCTCAATAATCCTTTATGTACTTATAGAATGCTGAATGCTTAATATACCTGAACCCAAATTACACCTAAAAGATTCGCCTTGAGGCTACCGACTCCCTGCAACCTGTCCACCTGTTGACCTTACCGCGAAGAAGAATAAAGTTTTGGCAAAAAGTTCATTGTTCATGAAAGGAAGATGAGCATATATTTCTCTTTGCTAGAAATTGCGCGGGCCTACAAAGTTGAGCATAATTTGATTCATGAAATTAAATTCAAGTCTCAAGCCTCAAGCTATGTATACACAGTTTTACCAGTAACTAGTCTACAACATCTCAAATATTAAACTTCAAGGACTGGTACTATTATATATTATACTTATTTCCTCTTATACGTTCTTAAATAAAATTACATTTATTAACATCCACTTAAAATCGACCCTAATAAGTACTTATTAGCAAACCTAATGGGTGTTAGTGCTTTCCTTAAGGTACTCTAGCCTAATCAGCTTTGACACTAGCATACTACTTTGTAAAAGAAATAGTCAATAGATTACCATATGATGAAACAAGGGACTATATTTCTACAAGTTGTTCTTACATATTTTAACAATTTTTTTTTTTTAAAACCATGATTTAATTTGTCATGGTCCGAGTAAGTTTCTAACTACTGAGATTCTTTCTTGGCTCTCATGCTATTTGATACAGGAATGTTTGAGAGCGTGCATTAGTGTCACAAATGTTTGAGAGCGCGCGCGAGTGTGTGTGTGTGTGTGTGTGAGAGAGAGAGAGAGAGAGAGAGAGAGAGAGAGAGAGAGAGATTATGCTGGAGTTAAATAGGAACTCACAGCTCGTTGAAATGCGAACATCTCCTCTTGACCAGATAGCAGGGAAATGATTCCTGTTTGTGTACCTCCTGAACTCACACTGCCTTCTGCTAAAACATCTCGCCGGAGCTTCCCACCTTCCGTTTCCGTTTCAAATTGAAAGCTGTAAAAGACGAAACAATTGATCCATGAAATGTAATAATGTTCACTATTGCCATAATTTTTCCAGTCAGAACAACAATGTCCATAGCTCTATGAGGTAACTACAAAAAACTAAACAGATATCTCACAGTATATCATTTATTCATTTGAGATTAAACTAAATTCTATATATGGGAATTAAAAACTACAGTCATATTTTTATTCATATTATTTGCTTCTCATATGCTAACTTAGCTAGCTGGAGTGGCTCTATGGCAGCAGCTGCAGTTGAATTAAGTATCTATCAACTTCCTGTCTTTCAAAGGATCCAAGAAGTTTATAAAACAATAAAATTAAGCCGCATTTTCTAATTTTATGGTCCATCACTTAAAGTCTTGCTTGTTATAAGATGCCACTTTTAACTTATCACAAACATAGTCATTGCAGCAAAGAGTGGGTATTTATTATCTTTTAAGTATATTATAAAGAGAAAGTGGCAATCAAAAGATTTCAAGAAACATTCTGCACTAAAAGAATTTTATCCATGATGATATGTTTTAAGTATCTAAGTTAAATAAAAAAATGAAAGAAAAGCACAAAAAAAGATGCAAATTAAATAATGCATAGGGTAAGGGGTCCACAGTGACGGCCATTGTCCAGCTTATGCAGACATCATCATAAGAAAAAGCTAAATTAGACACTTGCCTCTCTAAATCAAACAGTGTTCCCTCCTCAGTTCCTTGAAATAGATCATCAATGGAAGACGATGCAGAACAGAATAGGCAGCAATGATGATTGTACAGTTCATCGACAAGAGTGATAAACCTCCGAGCCTGAGACGGAAATACACTATCAACGATGACAAGAAAATATGTAGGGAAGAAAACTAGAAAATGGCTGGAAAGAATGATAGAAAGGTTAGATCAATTGTAGCAGAATAGAAGCTTTGGTGGCAAAGTTCTAAATCAAACCAACCCTGCATAATATCTCGCAAGATAAGACAATATTATTCAAATCGCATGTCAAAATACATTCAATGATAACTTCTGAAGTCCTGAAAATATTTGAGCCCTCTCTTTACTTCGAATGGTTATTTCTATTAGCACGTATGCTCCAAATATGATTAGCTATTTCGGAAGCCATCGATACATTAATTTAGGAAATCCTAGGCAAGAGAAGACTTTTGTTGGAGGATATTTGCATAACTCAGGATATGAAAGATTACACGAGAAGTTTGGCTTTGGGAAATGGAGATTGAACTAGAATGTAACACAAATTTGGACTTTAGAATGATTTGTGTTTGGTGTTAGTGAATACAAAATAAAGTTAAGCCAAAGGAATAATAAGAAATGTAATCAAAAGTAAAAATTATGGAGATATGGTGCTAAACGTGAAACAAAGAAAGCTATGGGGCTGAAAGTGAAAATAAAGGACAAGAACAACAATGCAGTAGCTTAATAATTAATAAACACGAACATGGATAATCATAAGGGAAAATATCATGAACAGGAAAATCACCAAAATAAATCGGTTCCAAGTTTCAAATGTAAATCACACCAAAATCCTTTTATCATAGAAACCTCTGGGATAAGTTCACACCAAAATCCTTTCAAATGTAAATCATAGAAATCCTTTAATCACACCAAGTTCCAACTACTGAGATAAGTTTAGAAGCATTCTTAATCTTGATTGTGTTCTGAAAATTTATTGAGATAACTAATAAGTAAGCAATAATGATACCTTGTCACGGATACGCATGCTCATAACAGGGATATTTGATATGAAGACTGTGTGATAGCTTTTAGCTACTGCAATATAATCAGCTGCCCCGACCTGCATATATTGAAGGTGGGATTGCAAGAATACGTTATTGGTACAGAAGAATAACGAGGTCAAAAATTGATGGAAACCTAAGAACTTCACAAAATAATATACAAAAAATAATTTTTCTTTCCCTTGTCAGAAGGTATTTTCTTCCACCAGTCTTTTCTTTTAATTTGCTATGTTCACTTTCATTGACATCTTTTTCACTTTTCAAATCAGTATTATGGAGCCAAAGATGGAAAGACGAGATAGATAGCCACCACAGCAAAACGGTGTTCCCCTCCACTCCCTGGAAACAACTGAGGGCTGTCCACCCCCGCCCCACCCCCCCGAAAAAAAAAAAAATCTTTTTACAAAAATTTTTTTTTACTAAAAAATCCACACATGATACCTAAATAGGATTCAAGTAAGAAAATTTCAAACAGTAATATGAGCAACAAAGAAACTCTAGCCCTTAAGGTGTATATGTAAAAAAATCAACAATTGAGATACTTTAACCATCTCATCCAAAGAAAACACAATACCGGCCGACCGCATAGGTACTCGAATGTGAACCGCGCCACCCCATTGCAGCTTTCAGGAACCTCCAATGTTCTGATAAAAAAAGTGGAGACATTACGATACAAATCAGCTATAGAAATATCATGTTCTAAGTTATACGTACCTCCCAAACATCACTGGAAGAGTCTTAGAAGAGACCTGCCCTCCAGTTTGCATTATGGTCATGTCCCACTTGTTCTCAAATTCCTTTATTTTGACTCTGTCAAGAGGCCAGAAGTAGTGAACCTGAAGATACACACAGACATCCCATATGAAGAGAAAGGCTTACAGCTTGCATTTAACTTCTAAAACAGAGACACGAGTGTGAAAGGCAAAAAAGAAAACGAGCAATCCAGTAAGAAGCTTTAGTTAAATGAACCAATGACAAGGATTTGCCAAATAAACCAATGAGATAGCATGGAACACAGTGTATTTAGCTTCATTTTGCATATTGAGAACTGTCTGCATGAAATGAGGGAAGTTCACGAGTCAAACAATTGCCATTTATGTAAACAAAATATTTAGATATTTGTTGACCATAAAAAGTAACAAGATAAAGGATCCAGTATAAAGAATCTAGAGACCAGACAGATCAATATAAGTGGTCTGACAATGTGACAAATGTATATGATTCGAAAAAAAAACTAGCACAAATGGTAGAGTATAAAGAAAACAAAGAAGAAACAACAGGAAGAAGAAAATGATAGTTACAAGAGATTCCGTATTGGGTACCCAGATATTGGTCTTTGTCATTTAATTATTCCATGTTCACGATAGTATAGCCTTTTTCTATAAGTTAGCATCATGCTATTTCCTTGTCGCTCTCTTGCTTGACTTGGATATACTTAAAGGGTAGCTGCTTCTTTTCCGGTAAATAGGGAGTGTGCTTTCACCTTTTGCAGCAGGATTTATTTAAACTATTATAATAAATAAGAGGGAAAATGGATGCAAATGTGAAATTGTTAAAAAAGATTAAATGCATACATCTATCTACATAGAACAATCAAAGTTTGTTAAGACTTCAAACATGCTGCTAATGAAATCGATAAATACTTGCCTGATCTATTGATCTTTGTGCTATGTAACGTCGATAGTCAATTTCATTTCCAATTAGAACATTTTCACAGTGCTGCTCTAGGCTATCTAAAAACTTTAGAAAGATCTCTTTTTGCATGCCATCCTGAAGAAAACAGAAGTTGGAGTTTAGACTTGAGCATTTCTTATTTGCAGACCCTCAAAATCTATGTCAGGAAGTCTCAACCAGCTCAGATATGAGAATGGAAGCCTCAAGAGCATAACAAGATATTAAACTGATTAAAAGGTAAAAAAATATATGAAATTTCTAGGAAAGTGAGTTGCTTGCCAGGATGAGTTAACTTGAGGTGCACCTGATTCAAATCCCTCGGTGCACGATTACTAGTAGCAACTAGAATGGTTCCTGTACTCAGCAATCTGCTCACAATTCCAGATAATGCCACAATAGCAAATACATCAACTGTCTGTAATAGAAAGCCAAGATTGTGTGTCAAAAATTAAGTTTGGAAGCAGTATCTGAGATCTGGTGAACAATAAGAACATGAAATGAGATGGGAACTGACGTCAATTTATGACTACAATTTATAGGAAGATGTGGGCAAATGGACAAGTGAATTGCACATTATATCCTTGCACTCAAGCGAGTTCAATTTGATAATCAGAGAATCAATTATAAGAGCATAAGATTATTTCTTCAACATCAGTTAGCTTATCAACTTAGGGTGTGTTTGTTTCCCATTATTGGGAGAAAAATAGAGTAATGAATATGATTTTTTGGAGAATGTGTGGTTGAAATTTAAAGTAACTTTATTGGTTTGTGTGTAGAATATTTTATTGGGTGAATGTGTGGTGGTGAATCTTACTGTAGCAACCAATTTTTTGGAATAATGGTAGACAATCAGGGGCTTAATAGCAGTTACATGCCTCAGTCCAATGTAGTGTCAATTTTCAGATGGAAAGGGTGAATATCAATTGAAATATTATTTCCAAGATTTTTGTTTCCATATTTGGAAACTAAAGATTGTTTCTGATGTCAACTAGCTTGTTACTAAATTGAAACTTCAAGGACCTTTGCGTTGAAGCTAGAACATCAGATATGAAAGTGAGATTATATTGAAACTTCAAGGACTAGAGGTGTAATATACATACATACATACATACATACATACATATATATATATATATATGTATGTGTGTGTGTGTGTGTGTGTGTGTGTACATATCAAAGCTGTTGGTTCATTAATTTATTTTTTCATTTAAGAATGTTATACAAAGTTCACTTTTCAAGTTGCACTTATATCACTAAGAACTTGAAATTGGCTACAACTCTGTCAGTAACTAAAACAAAAGGTTCACAAAACATCAACTGACTGTCTGACCTGTATTTCATCAAAGCACAAAACTCTAGCTCCTTTTTGATGTCCCTGTTCATCTACGAGAAACTTATCGGCTACAACTGGAAGAATGTTGTTCATCTGCATTTCTTGCTGATATTTTTCTTCTGCAGCTAACCATTCTTTGATTTTTGTATCAAAGGGGAGATTCATAACCCAATTGGAAATACTTGACCGAAGAGACTTCTCCTCCACTTGATTCTTCCATACCTTGTGCATCAGGTCATGCACTTGAAGCATAGCCTGCCACATTAAATATCATACTGTTAAAAAGGTACATAGTATACATTTTGAATTAAGTTGAACTTTTCTAAACTAGATTATATATTTCTGGCTTGAATATGGTATGAATCTCGTGTCTCTTCACTTTGCTTTTAGACATAGTTTATTGTATGTGTGTACCGCATGCTTGTTAGTTTGCTGTGATCAGTTTAAAAACCACTATAGATTCAAATCACATACTCAACACGTCAAGCTTATTTTTCTCCCAATATCATCATCAGTGAGCAAGTCATTAGGGAGAATTTTTTATGTGTTGCCCCAAATTAGCTGACTATGTGGTGTAAATAATTCCTGTCTACCTTAACAACCAGATCCAGGGACCAAAAATTCCTTTCAAATCCCCCAGAAAGCAATGCATATCTTTGTGTAAACCATCATGTGCGATGACAAACATATTTTGGGGAATGCAGGCATAAGAAGATTGAACGGAGGTCAATGTTTTATCTTTGCATGAGCATTATCCTGCAGGTGCTATTAATTCCAAATCGAGTGCTGGCTTTGAAAATGTTATAGATGTAAAGAATTTTCCAGCAGAGAAACTCAATTTTCTAAAGGAAAGACATAACATATCCCAGCAGGAAGGAAACAAAATTTTGAAGCCACTCAACTTTAATTACAGAACTAACAATCTGTAAATTTCTATTCATACAGTCTGAACTTTGAAAAAAATATGCACCATCTAGAGAGATTCATATGATAAAATAATATCAAGGCATTACAAAACTCAGTAGCAAGCACTTACCTCATGAAAGTGAAACCTACTTCGGTGTTTAACAATTCCTTCAGTGGCACTATAGAATATATCCATAAGCATTGTCTTCCCTAAAAAAATCACAAATGTCTTTAGTTTTATTGCACGAGTGACTTGTGAAAATTAACTTGAAAGAATCTAGAAGCAAAAGCAAGAAGCCACACCATCACAAACAATGCCAGTTTCAGATATGTGTGAAAGAAAAGGAATGTTAATGTGTCATGATTCAAATTAACGAAAAATGATATTGCACAATTATTTCCATCAAATAGGATAAGTACAAATAGAAGCTAACCACTTCCAACGTTCCCATATAAATATAGTCCTTTTGGGGCTGGAGGTCCAGTAGGACGCTTGCCAACCAGCACATCTAACTTCTTCTCTCGATTAAGATATGAAACCCATTTGCCAACACCTGGTTCCACATTTTCAGGTTGCTTCCTGAGAAAAAAACAAATTTTATTACTAGATGAAGGATGAAGAGTGGCAGGTAAAGAAAGCAACAACTCAGTTTCAAACTAGTTAACTATCATGAATTGCATTGACTAGTCATAAATGTTGTGTATGAAAAGCATAGATAAAAGAGTCCACTGAGTTGTTTTGTGGAAGTGTGATTTTACTGATTATCTCATATTAAAATTCAAAATGACCGTGTTTAAAAAGTAGTTACTATAAATGCTTCAACATTTATATATCAGGAACAACTAGAATTAAGGATTGCCATTTTAACAATCAATAGATGCACAAAAGGGAATCTTGCAGTTCATTGGTTGCTAAAGTTCATTCTGTTTCGAGTTTGGTTACTCGACTAAAACTTTGTTACAATTGGGTCATTCAACTTATATGATAAAATTTGGTCAATCCATTTATGTATGTTAGTTTGGCTAACAAAAAAGTTGTTGTGGCTGTCGTCTAGTGGCAGCCTAGTTGGTAAATAACTAGACTACCATGTCAACTTTTTCATTTGTCAAACTAATTGACATAGAAAGAGTGAACAAATTGTAACAAAGTCTATGTTCAGTGACCAACTAAAAATGAAACAAAGTTAGTGACTAACATGAAATTTGCTAAAAGTTTAGTGAACACCAATGTATTTAACCCTAGATTATGGTAATCATATTGCATAAGCTAGATGAACTTGTTCAACAATGTGTATTGCTTGGGGGAAAGACATATACATCATAGAACAAATCGGAAGGAAATTGTATCCAATGTTGTTCTGACTCTTCCATTGCCAAACCATACTTGTCACTATCTTAAGTGCTTTAGTGGCAAACTTGTCCCTGTTGACTCCCATGTGCTGGAGTTGCCTAGCAAAGATGCCAGGACTTGATAGGGAGAGATTATAATACCCTGGGATCCTATGTTGGAAGCATGCAAGAGGAGCATGTGACATAAATAATGGCATAGGTATCCTTAACTTTTGAGGTGCCTTTTGGCAAAAGTGGAAAATATCTCGCATCATAGGAACCAGATCATTACAAACTATGGCCCCGTTTGGTACGGATTCTCCAATTCTACAGTAAATCAATTCTCATTTTCAACCACACATTCTTCAATAAAATAATATTTTTCATCACCTCAATAATCTTATCTTCTTTTTCAACCACACATTTCCCATCATATCACTGTTCAAAATCAATTCTTCCCCCAAAAAATCCCTACCAAACAAGCTCTATATGACATTCTTTTTCCTTTCCTGTATATGTACATCAAAAAGGAAATTGAAGTTGAGAACTATAACGTAAAGTAACTCCTGACAAAACAATAGTTCTCTAAAATGAATATTTTCTTGCATCAATCAAAATGTCTAAATTTCTCACTACAAAAGTAACTCATGCTATAAAATATAATAGAGGAAACAAGCAATCACAAGAGAATTATGGCATCAGAATATCCACGAAAGTATGCAAATTGTTTGCCTCACCGAGTCATCCATCTGTGAAACAAAGATCCGCGCTTGTTCACAGCTGTGAAAACACCTCTCTGTTTTGCTTCAGCTTCTTCCATCAGAAGTCTCCGCCGCTCAATTGCCCTGTTCTCTTCCCATTTGGTAAGATTTGCCTGCGGAAATGAGAATAGACACACAAGTATAAGAAAAGCATGGACTAGACAATTTTCGAACTAGGGAACACAAAGAATTGTCTTAGATATAAGTCCCACGTGGTATTCTTCCATATCTTTCTCATATTTTTCCAATCTTCCTAGCAGATTTTCCAGTTCGAAAGCAACCTTTTCCTGGTAAGGATCATGTTGTAACTTTCCCTGATTAACAAGACCTTTATAATAAGCAAGTGGTCCTGTAAGGAAATGAGTAAGATGAAAATTCAAAAAGAAGCTCAAACGACGACTCAGAAAAACTCAACAAGTAAAAGGTGTCAAAATAGAGTATCACATTTTCATAGCAGCCCATCATAATCCGGAGCACAAAGTTTTACTAAAGCATATAAGTTGGTTATTCAACATAGAATGCATATATCATCCTCTAATTTTTTGTTTGCTCAAGGCTAAGGAAACTAATCCTTGAAATGATACCCGACTCAGAAGTCAAGGGCAAAAGATGGGTCTTAGGATCTTATAATTGCTACAGAATAAACAATCATATGTTTTCACCATTTTTAACTTATTATTTGTGTTGCTTTAGTTGTGGCAGTTCACACCTTAGTTTTAGGAATGAGCACCTAATATAGACATTTACGTATGTAGTAAACTAAATTTTGAATGAGATACATTAATCTCTGTATAGTATACATTCTATGCATGCTGTATATGTTTATCAAGTTAGGACGTGATAAAATAAATACATTTCAATATAATTTTCCTAGAATCCTAGATTGTAGTCATATTTCTACTGTAAAAAGAATTCCATCAATCGCAATTAGTTTGCTGATATTCATGAAATCCTATTGTAGCTATTTATTTTTTTGAGGGTTTTAAAATTCCTGACCAATTAAGTAGTGGTCAACTACACGTTATCACCTATTGGTGAATTTCAGGTCTTTGATGTCATGATTATTAGGTAATTGATTTTAATACAATCAAAATCATCTATATCTCAACTAGGAATAACATACTCTTAATTCGATTAATGAACTTATTCTAATGTCTTGGTTTTACATATTCCCATTTGAAATAGGAATTAAACTGTGTTTGGATGGAGAGTTCAATACGTGGGACATTATAAAAGGGAGCAGAAAAGAATCTTAATGGTAGCTAGAGAGGAGGGCCACCCAGTTTCCTTACCTACAGAGAATTTCAGCCAGTCCTAAGTGCACTTTGTCCGACATATTTTGGTACTAAAAAATCCAGCAAAAATCTCTCCTTCGTAAAATGCGTTCTAGGAAAAGTCAGACATAGCTGCGCCAAAGTACCCACACATTGGGAGTTAACTGGAATTGGTCAAAATACCAATTGGTTTTTGAACAACTTGCTGAATTTCATATTTCCTACATAAAATTTGGGGTATAGTCATTCCCTTCCTTATATGTTAAATAAAGTTATTATTGTATGTGTGTTTGCTGCCTTCTCTTGATTCCAACAGTTATTGGTACACAATGCAAAGTGAAGAAAAGAAAGATGGAGAAGAAGTCAAACTATTAGAATATCTCCAAAATAAAGCTCAACCACAGCTTTAAGTAAAATAACTGAAAAATCTAGTCATTGCCTTCTTATACTCTTTTATTTGTCACATATTGCTCTAATACATTCTAGAAGTATCCTATCCAAAACTTCCAAAAAATAAGTTGAGTATAAGGAGGATCATATCAAGACACCTCAGACCATATATCAGTCGATGTGGGATCATCATTTACATTCCTCAAAATATAGTACTCTAACTTGAAAAGGCTACTCCTAGTTTGGACGCTCTCCAACTTGCTTAAAGGCATGCTTGGGAGCCCTTTTTTTTTTTTCACCGGTTTTGACCGATTTTGGGTGGTATCGTTTCTGATGGGTTGAAAAATCGACGTTTGCTAATTTTTTTGGACACCGATTTTGGATGATTTAAAAATCACCCCAAAATCAATATAGTGTAATTATGACCGGTTCTCTTAACCCACCAAATCAATGAATTTTGGCCGTTTCTCATATTCACTTCTAATTTTACTCTCTATAAACAATTATTTTCAACCAACATATTTTGTTCAAAACTAACATGTAAATAAAAATATATTAACTAAAAAAATTATTTATAAGCAAAAAAAGTCATTATAATTAAAAAATTACTTATAAGTAAAATATTACTCATAAGATAAAAAATCACTTTTGTGTAAAAAAATTGTTTATAAAATAAAAATACTACTAATAAGTCAAAATTCACTTATAAAATATAAAAATTTATAATTAAAAATTCACTTAAAATGTAGTATTCACTTTTGTACGGTTAGCACATAATTTTATTAAGATTTGGTATTTATAATATTTACGGATAGCACATAACAAGCAGTATTCATTTTATAAAAAATTTCAGAAACGGTGGATAATAAACTCTCAATCATAAGTTGGACAATTTTAAAAATCACTATTAAAACCACTCAAAACCAGTCCACTCATAAACCCTCAAAATCGATACTTTTAAAAATGTTCATAACGGGTAATCTGAAACTCCCAAGCAGGCCCTAAGAGTGACTACTTTGATCTATTTTGGACATGCATACATTTTCCAATAGTTCTAAAATGTTAAGTGAACACGAGTAAACAATTGAATTTAGTCAAATTTAGCTACTATATACTTTAGTCAGTGCAAGGAATTATAGAGATTTCAATCATGAGTGTATTTTGTAAATATTGCTTGAAAAAACAAACTATAATATATATCAAAGTGTTCAACAACCACAAACAAATCTAGAATTGAAATGGAAACAATTCAGAATCTGCCAAGCTTATTCTTCATAATGACTTCCGTTGAAATTGACATCAACAAAAGGATAGATAGTTAAATGGAACCTGAAATATACTTCTGCAAATGGAGAGTCAAAAGCCATTATGTTTTTGTGTGACACCAGTTCTTTGTCACGCTATTTTTGCATAAAAAATTCTATGTTTGTTGATGTAGGCTAAGTTTTTGGTCCTCGAATAATATAAAGAGACATAGTATTAAGTTCTCGGGTTAAAGCAAATTTCTTAGCTTCGAGATTAAGCTAAGTAAAATTTACAATTCTCTCTGGCATGGGGTAAGGAAATGTAAAATTGTTCTCTTTTAGAATATTTTTATTTGGCTAAACTTATCACTTGTAAGCAACTTTTTGCTTCTAAAAAGTTACCTTTTCCTCCATAGGAAATAAAAAGGTTGCTTAGTTTACAAATTTACTTGTCCCGCTGTTAAAAATATAATTTATTTTTTTCTACATTTGACCAATACAATTTTTTTTATATTACTTATTTAATCATATATATATATATGATTAAATTACTTAAAAATAAACGTTTGAAGCTACCCAAAGAAGTACTAAAAATTGAAGAATGCCAACAGAGTTTAATCATTCAAGAATCAAATCACAGGAATTAAAGCAGAATCACAAAGTATATAACCATAAGAAAAATATTACATCAAGCAAACAGAATTACGAAAAAACCCTATTACACCAAAAATTATACAAATTTGATAAAGGCCCACACCCAATTATCAATAAATAAACACACCCAAACAAACAGACATGTATATATGTATGAATATACTGACCAGGACGCCTGGGAAGAGAAGAATGGGGGCGATCGCAGTAAAAGCGAAGTGCGTCGATACTAATTCTAGATGGTCGATAAGGGAATCTTCGAAATGAAGATACAAATTTTTTCATGTTTGTATATTTTTTCTCTCTTTAGCTTCTCCAGAGATTAATGGGGGTGAACGGAAATGAGAAGAAAAAATATAAAGCGCCATTACTTATAAAATCTGAAAGAACAGCAAAAAGTGCAGAAAGGACTGACGCGGCCACGGCTGGGACCAGCCACTTGTAAGAAATACGAAAGCTTTGGTTTGGTAGTAACTAACCAATCGCCTAAATTATGTTTTTTTTTTTAATTATTTTATATATATATAATACAAATTATTGTTTTACCCTTGTTTTGCCATGTAAGCCTAAAATTAATCAATTATTCCACTTGTACAGAACTATTTCATCTGTAAAAATGATAGAATACTCACATGGAGGTGGACCCCATGTGAATAAAATATTATTATAAAAAATGGGGCCCACCCCCTTGTGTGTGTTCTGTTATTTTTACATAATTTTTTTTCTATAACAGTAGCACTGTTCAAAAATAAAATGTAAACACAAATAGAGTATTGAAAGATATGTGCAAATGTTCTAT
>CAIGRT010079863.1:0-10596 GCA_903798405.1 Fraxinus platypoda | reverse complement strand
ATTTTAATTAAGTTAAACTGTTTAAATCAAAAATTCATATCAACACATAACTCTTTATTTACTTTCATTAAACAGGAGTCAGAAAAATCTAATTAAATTCTAAAGTATAGTTCTCGTGGGAACGATAATCCGGACTTAAAGATCCACTATATTACTTGTTACGATAGCGTGTACTTGCGATAGAAAAAATGCAACAGTACCTTTAAGAACTTTCAGCTTAAAAATCGTCTGTGTTTTTCCCATGGCGTTGAAAAATAGGTAGAGTGTGGGCTTTTTATAGATGGCTAATTGGCTGGCTGTACTCATGAACCTGACAGTGATAGGTCCAAGGCCTCAGAAAGAATGCATGGAATTTGTGAAGAATTTTAACGAGGAATTAATAGAGAAGAATAACATAAGTGGGACCAGGGACCTTTTATTTGAATCTTATATGGTTGTAACAGACTACTTGGGAAAAGAAAGGGAGACAATAATGTAAAAATTCTAGGTCTAGGTAATCGTAACTGACCTTAATGTAAACAAATTTGATATTTTTTAATTTAGTTTATGCATTTATGGTATTCACTGTTTAGATTCAAATATAAAATCTTGCATACTGTGAGAGTTTAGTACATTTTTGAGTATATACCCTCTACTATATAGGATATATTGAGTCTTCAAATGTTATTTCTTTTATGTAATTCTACACTATAATATCACTCAAATTATGGTGCAAGTGAGCACTAAGCTTCGAAGATGTAGACAATTATTGAGCTGCATGAACAGTCTTCAAATCTCTCCTCTATTATGAAAGCAGTAAAGTGTTTGATTTATTGTGGTAATAAGCTTTTGCCTTATCTACTCCATCAATCCCTTTTATATATGATGATTTTGTTTTTTACACTGCTGTCGATTTTTATATCCCGTAAATGTATGGATTGTAACAAGTAATAAAATGAACTTATGAGTTCGAATATTGTCCCCACGAAGACTACTATCTTACAATTGATTCAATTATTCCTAACTTTAATTTGATAAAAAAACAAATAAAATAGTTATTTTTTTTTTGTGATTTTCTATTTTAAATATACTAAAATAAAAATGATTTTTTAATATGATTGTTTCAGTGTTAGAATTCATGATTTTTTCCATAGTTATCCCTTAATCTTAATTACCAAGTTTTATACAATTGACTATATTTATCCGATCGAATTCTTCTAATGTATTCAGTTTACTCCTCTCGAGTTCTTATTGAGTTTATTTAACTAATTTAATTCCACATCTCTATGTGAATCAATCTTAGTTAAATACAATTATTGTTCTAAGAATTCATGTAACGACCGCAATAACTAGCATAAGTATTTCTAAATTTTATACTAATTACCGATTTTTACTACGTGGTCTAAACAAATAATCCACATCTCTACGTATTATTGTTCTCGAAATCAATGAATTAGTGGCCAATTAATCCAAGTATTAAGATTGGAAGTAAAAACAATTCACACAATCAATTGAGATTTAAATTTTTTTAATTAAAATTAAGGTTCAAAACTAAGTTACAATCATTCATCCTAACTAAATATTTAATTACACATCGTGAAGAATAAAAATATAAGAAGGAATTAAAGTACATCACTGTGTTTCTTAATTGTAAAATCTTGAAACCCTAACTCTTGATTGATTTCTTAATTTTTTTTCCCTCGTTTTGACTTGAATAATATATGTACAATGAATCCCCCAAACCTTGACTTGAATACATGGGTCTAATAAAATCCTACAAGTCCCTCTAATTGTTGGACTATGATGTGTATTTATATAATAAGATTAGGCAAAATTTTTGTTCAAATTGATTTCCATCAAAGAGTTCAAATTGGTTGCTACCAAAAAATTTTAAAATGAAAGAAAACAAATTCATTTTTCAATTGAACCCATTTTCTCACCTGACTTTATTCCTCCATCTTCTAATATTGCAATTAAGTCCTCTTATGAATTTCGTTGATCGGAGATAAATTTCAAAGTTTGCATTTTGTCTTCAAACTCTTCACATGTCGAATTTAACTCTCGAAACTTATGAATTTTTACCGAATACTCCATTAATACTCCAAGTTAGTTTTCGTGCATTACGAATTTTTTTTGTTAATAGAAAGTTGTTTGTGACAAGGACAGCTGCCATAAATGTGCAATGTTATTTATTTATGAATGCATTTGAAATAGTAGATTGATAGAGAATACGTAGTTGAAAAATAAGGGAAAATTTTAAATTTATATGTAATATTATTTTGTTGAAGAATGTGCGATTGAGAAAGAAGAGAGAGAAAAATGTATTTTGAAAATAATGGGAATCAAATAAGGGCTTATTGTTTACAAATTGTAGGAATCTGCATTTGTTTGAATCCCAGAAATTAAATGAAATGAGACTTAAATTCTGTATATTTATCATTTTTGATTGATTGATTTATTTGTTTATATCTTTATTTTTATCACATCATATACTCAGGTACAGATTGGTGTCACCGTAATTACCATGCATGCAAAGCAAAGCAACATGAACTTGATCTTGTTATACTTTTATATAAAAAGAATGGTAGTAATAATCTTCTTGTTCATTTTGGATTTTTCTTTTTGTTATAGAAGGTTGGTTGTGACGAGGATGAGTAAGTGCACTAATACATCCAAATTATGTTGGTACCTATCCTCATCATGTATAATCAAAACGTAGCATGGATTAAGTCATCATCTCCCATTCTTGGAGTAAAAGTTACATTGACTCATCATTGTAAGTTTTCATTTGACGTGGTGTTAAAAAATGATTGAAGGGAAAATTGTTTAATTTTTTAAACTGTCCAATGGTATGTTACACATGGCAAAGTGAAGGATGATATAAAGAATGGTGTACACGTAGCATGATTGTACGTAACAATTAGTAAGTAATGTGAAATAAGTAGAATTTCATTGAAATAAATGATGACCATCATTTTATAGATGGTCAAGTCGTCAATTTTTGTGTGTCAAATGATGAAATTGGACGAAGTTTTATGATTGAAATCAAATTGAAGTGTAGCTATCGAATGTGCATTTAAAATTATAACTTTCAAGTGCTCAAAAAAAGGTTTGAGGACCCAAATTGATGTTTTAAGAATAGTTTGAGGACTAAAGACCCAATTCCCTTATCGTCATACTCAAGGTTCGGCGACGGCGCCATTTACAGAAGAACCATTTTCACTGACAAATCAGAACTAAGTTCCGGTGATCCCTCGTCTCCAGTAAACGTCGAGGTATCTTCTAAATGCCTGTGCTATAGGTTTTTATTCGCATCGCTTACTTTAATTTTGATATTTCCTGTGTTTTCTTCATCTTCAATTTTTGTGCTCTTGAATACTGCTTTATACGCCGATTTGATTACTCCTGGTCTTATTTTTTCTTGGAATTATGTGTACACATTATGTATTAGTGCGTGATTTAAGATCCCACTCGAAATTAGAGACATTTTTCTGGTCGCTGACAAATTTCTTCAATTTTACATCCATGTGTAATTTAACCAAAGAAATTATATTGTAAATTTAAATATGATTATAAATCGACGGAAAAATGTTAGTGTATTCGTATAAATTGTTGGAAGTGCTTCATAGTACGCAAACAAAATATTTAAGATTATTTTCCGTGAGAAAAGGAATTTTGTAGATTTTTATACTGTATTGGCGTACTATTACTCAAAGGTCTAAGTGAATATTTCATTTACTGTTTTCTTGTTGAGGAAATAGTGATGTAATAGATTGATGTAATAGGGCTTAGCTTGTTTTCAATAGTATTTTATTTTCTCAAACTTTTATCATCCTTTAGACGAATTGTTAGAAATCAGACGAGAGAAGGCTATGGCAAGTCGTGATGAATCAAGTGTGTCCAGAAAGCAATCAAGTGATGTTGCGGATGAGATATCAACTTTCAATGCTGAAAATATGCAAAACAATGCAAAAATTATGTACTACAGGTTTGTTCACTATCTTAGTAAAATGAAGTTATACTATTATGCAACTTCGGTATATAGATTGATGCTGTAAGTTGATTGCACTTGAGTTTAAGGTGATTGATTTATTCAGTTTTATGTGTGGTCTGGATGCAGTTGGAAAGAACATTGTTCTGATGCAGTTCGCACTGCTAACCAATTGTCAAAACAGAAATTTTTGTTGCAGGACCTGAGAATATTCATTATAAACTGCATTTACAACAAGTAGACAAATAATTTCACGATCATCTGTGCTGTCTTTTAGTAATACGTGTTTTGTTTAAGCCACACATGCAGGATCATATTATATAAATATATCTTGCTTCCAGTGATTTGGAGATGAACATAATTAACTTGGCAATAGTTTTGTTGTAGATTAGCTTTACTTTTATATGAACTTTGAATGGACTAGTATTTTGAGTTATGAATAATATGCGCTAGTAGTATAATTATTTGGTGCATCACCAACTGGGAGGTGAACTTGATGAGGATTGACCTGTTAAGAAATGTCATCTTCCCAAGAACTGTAGAATATTTCCATCCCAGTGCTGCTGACATTAAGCCATTTGGTTTAGAAGCCAATCATACTTGCCTACGGTCTTTTCAATTTTCCCCTTCTATACAACTGCAAGGTTTTCCATTAATGCTGAACCTGGGGAATTCTCTTGTTTTCAGCCGCACATTTATGTCTATTATTGGAGGAGTCATTGCCGGAATTTTGGGATTCACTGGCTTGACGGGATTTATCTTCTATTTCCTTGTCATGGCAATTACTTCAGTAGGAATTGCTGCCAAGGCTGGGTTTTCTGTTCTTCCTTATTTTAATAGCTGGAACCAGATTCTAATTGATGGCTTTCTAGGCGGGCTTCTGGTATGCCTATTTCTTGCTTGTATCAAGTTCTTTTTCTTCCACCTTTTGTTGCCATTGATATTTCAGAAGATAATATTCTCTGTAATGTTCAATACTTACGGAAAAATGAAAATTGTTTATTTTTGTCCATGACTTAAATTCAGCTATTATGGGCTCTATGATTAGTTGTATAACTGGAAAAGCTTATTACATCCACATGATTTGGTCGGATTCTTTAGCTTGTCTTCATGTAGATTGTTAAAAGGAATATATATCCCAATGGCTCATTCATGATGGTGCATATGTATTAAATTGCATCAATGTGTTAGTTTCCGATGGCAAGAGATCTAATCACAATTGTTTTTGCTTCTTGCAGTCATTCGTGCTCTTTTGGACGTATCCTTATTTTTGTATTTATCTATTTTAGGACTATCAGCAGAGTTTTTTATATTCATTTTTTTTTGGGTGCTTTAGTAGTTTAGTAGGACTTCAAATCCATAGGATGTTACTCCTCAGCCTTTTTACTGTTAAGTCAGATAGATAAAATTATTTTCAATCAGGCCTTTTGTCTGTAAGTTAACCTGATGGTACATGTATCTTGGGAGCTGCACTATTAATTTTGTAAATTCAGTTGGTCTTACTATCAAAACCAATCATTGGCCAGATAGGGCGCTGTTAAATAGAGCTTCAGGTTATTGATGTGTGTTGAACTGACTCTTTCTCTTGGCAGCAATGAGGGAATCAGGGACAAAGGACTATTTTTGATTTTATTTTCCAAAGATCATCTGATTTTTGTTTTCCTTTTTTTCGTTTGAAAGTAGTTCTCACCTTTCCTTCACAGAGAAAAGATTTGCCTACGACTTCGTGCATATTTTCTAAAGAGTCCTGGTGATTACTGCCAAAGCATCACTCTACAGTAAATGTACTTGTACACGAGTACCAGAAGAAATGGTTATGCTCTTTTGATTGATAAGTTAGATCATTGAGGCACTTCATATGTATTTTGATTTGTGAAGTTTTACTTTTACAATGATTGTCAGATTGGAGAAAATATTACAATTATTTTGTTGGATAAAGTTATGTGGAGCAATATAGTGAAGGTCATATGAGTTACTCATTGCGGTTAGCAATATAAGGTCTTCATGGTAGAAATTAGCGAGCCTCATATTGGGCTTGTATGGCCTTTGTATTCACAATGAAATATTCTCCCAAAGAATGATGACGACGAATTTTCACCTGTAGGTGATACCTCAATTCTTGCTCAAACAATTCTTTAAAATTATCACAACCAAGGAAAATTACTTGCTCTACAAAAGATGGAACTACCTTCATTCTCGTCCAAATAGTAGCCCTCAAAACCTTCAAGTCTTCCCATACATGCAACATCTTGTTCAACCAATTCTTTTTCAGAGATGGAAGAAACTAAAGCACGGTTATCAAGATAATGGGATGCAGAGCTTGTGCGCTCAAGTTCACATGGCCCAACAAAGACTGAAGGAGCTCTAACATTTTCAGATTTTTTGTTTTCAAAAGACGACGTTTGGGGGCCAGCCATGAGTTGGGACATGTAGAATGAAATTACTTCGATCTCTTAGTGTCGTCCTATGGGCTTGTTTTGTATGGCTTTTGAAAAGTCAAAATGATCTTTTGAGATTTGGAAGATGATTTAGACTCGGTTGACTAATTTTATGAAAGTGTATTTGGTAATTAGAAGAGCTTTTAGAGAAAACTTGTTCAATATGGCTTCCTCTAAAAACATTTCCAAAATAGGAAGTACTTTCAAAAATAAGTTTCCAAATAAAAATTAAGATAACTTCCTTTAAAAAATCTTCTATAGGAAGCAAAAGCAAAAGCCAAACGAACCCTATGTATACTGGTTTAGTACCAGAGGAAATGGTGGTTTTTGTTTTTTGCAAGATAAACCAGAAACACAAACGGGTACACAACAAAATGTAAATTTTCATTCAGCAACTTAGTTTAGCAGTTGAAGAAGAACAAAATCGTTCAATTTCTTTATAAGCAGTCCAAACACAACAGTCTTTATTCTTGGATGGACGAATCCGACATACCAATAACGATCCTTTGCAAGTAAAACTAACTGTTTCTACTAAACATAAATCAGCTCATCTAGTAGGCAGCAGTTAAAATTTGATAATGGCAGCTCCACTTGACGGCTTAGATGCAAAAATGTAGAGGCCAAGATCGTTCTTACAGATAACTCCCTTGTCAATTCTTGATCGATAAAATTGCTCCTGCCACAAGTAAAGGAACAATATTTATATTCAAGGGCTTGTACCCAAATCGCGGTAGAAGACAAAGATACTAACCTTGATATTAAGGATAATTGAGGAACAATGCTTTCTTTCACCAAGGCAACAGCACCACCACCCCATCCAGCTCAAGTAAGCCTTGCTCCAAGAGCAACATTGTCACGACAAATCTCCACAAGCTCTTCAAACTCGGGACAGCTAATTAATAAGTATAATAACTTTGGAATTAATATTTCAGTAGAGGCAGAAATATTTGGGAAGAGAAGCATTGTGAAGAAAATTAAGAGCCTTGCACCTGCATTCCTATAATACACTGCAGCTATAGTGGCCATCATTCATAAGGTCACCAAGCTTCTTCAACATCTATTCCTCACTGCAATAACAAGTCCATAGAAGTTATTGGCTTCATAATTTAAATAGTCAAAATCAATCTAGTTTTTCAGCTTCAATGATCAGAATCTGGTTATGTCAGAGTTTCAGGGTACGTGCTCAAGGTATGTTGAAATGTACTCTGCCAGAGATGCACAAAAAACATCTTACATGCATAAATGATAAACACTTGTAGTACACATGGAAATATATCTTTGACTCACCTCAATTTTGATGATACAGTATCTTTGAAAGCGTGTACACGCTTTGCTTCAGAGTAGACATGGGCAGCTCTCTGAAAATGTATTTAGAATAAAATTACATAAAATCTTCTAAGGCTGGTAAAACGATTAGTTCATTTCACCCAAAGGACCAACTATTCCGAAGTCAGTGAACGGGGTACCCATTTCTTAGGGGTTATTTCTGGCAATATAACTTCAATAGCTGACTACAACAGACACCACAGCTGCAAAATTTTTAAACGAATAGAAAATTACCTGGTGCAACTTAAAATGTTTTGCAGCTCTCAGCACATCCAAGGAAGAAGGAGAATTGGCAAAGGTAATTTGCAGTTTTTCTTCAGTTATTTTCTCAATATCTTCAGTTCATTGTTCAAAAATTCCTTTTGCAAAATAAAACAAACCATTACTCCTAATGGTCACAGAAATGTGAGAATATTCACAAGCAATTAGAGAGTTAAAGTAAATAAGCAATCGATAACCCTCAGAAAGACAATAACTACAAGAGTGATGCCAACTGCCAAGAGAGTAGACGTGAAAAAGTAATAAGCAAACAACTCAACAATCAGTATATCACAGAGATAGGTAGAAAACGAAAGGAAGCATTAACCCATGTTGAACACAAGATTACTAAAGCACTAAAACACGCAACTCTATCACACGGTAATCAATTCATCTGGCAGCAAACATGCATGCTAACGCAAAGAACATGCAGCAAGAAGCATTTAAAACAAATGCCAACACAGGTGAAAGTTAAACCAAATAACTTACAGAAGTTAAACAGCATTCAACAACCTTGTTATTGTAATTAGTTGCAGCAGTAAAGGCTTTCTAAGATTTAGCCAATGAATGAACTATAAGAAAAGTCCCAGCAGCAGGGAGTTGCACCTCAGTTGCACGAATAGGATCGAAATCAATGAGAGCTGCATACCCAGATTGAGCCATCACCGAGATTGCCTGTCAAATATAGGAGCAAAATTGTAAGTTAAGGACATTGATATTGATCATTTAAAAAGAGAGAACTTCATCACACATAAGAAATATAATACCAGAGAACAGACATTATAGAATCACAAATTATAAAACAAAGCGTTCACTAGAACTATTTTAGCAAGTATAGAACAATTTTAGCCTTATAGCTCTCTTGGGCTTAGAACAAATTTCCACTACATTAGATTCAGGAAATTTTTTAGAAAGAAGATAAATTACCTGGTACATTCTACTGGATTGGGTGGAAATGTGTCTTTCGCATTCACATGTAACTCGGTTACTCGAGCAAGTTCTTTCTGAAAAATAAAAATAAAAAAAGTGAAAACGATCTAACAACTTCACAACTGAAGTGGACAAAGTGATCTCCACTGCGTGTCTATCCTCTGCTTCTTTGCTAAAGAACCAAAAACACAGATGCCAATCTTTTTATGTCATGCGAGCACTCTTGATCTGATTTATGGAAACAAATCACCAGAAGAACAAATTGTCTGAATGCCTTTGGGAAATTCATGCTCAATGTGGCCATTATAGCAATTGTTGAAGAGCAAACAAATGCAGCAGAGCTTGATAGTCCAGATCCTAAGAAGGAAAAAAAAAAAAACATTATCCAACTTTAATACTATATCAACCAACATTATACTCTTTATTCAAAAATATGTTGCGTAGGTAATTTTTGACTTAATACAATATATGCATTAGATTGGATAAGTAACACACCAGCTGGAACTATGCCATCAACAAAAACATTAAATCCAACTGGTTCACCAACATCTATTCCCTTAGATTTTGCATACTCGCAGAAACCATTCTACCTACAAGATAGAAATAATAAGTCTTGCCAATGGAAGAAGAACAACCATGCATGTATTTTTGCACTAAATTTTTCCAGTCATGAAGAGGACATCTGATGGTCTGTCAACAAATATGATCAATGAGGGTAGAATAAAACTAGCTAACAATGACTTCAATGCTGAATCAATTTCTTACCCACAAATGAAATAGTGACCTCATCTATGATTCTTTAAATAAATTTCCTACAAAATAAAAAAGATTTTAGTGAGCATTTTAACCTATCGTAATGGGTTATAGGAGAAAAAGGATATGTAAACATGCATCAACTTGGCCCCATATAATGTACTGTTTCCAATAAACATTTAATTTCTGGTAACTGAACAAAAGACTTTTTTTTTTCTTTCTGTATTGCATTTGGATCTTTTCCCGACCAAATATGTATCTGTTAAACTAATGCTCATATAGCAGTCATATACTCAAAATTTGTAATAAACTTTGCAACATCATGAATTTATAAGAAAACAGAAAAGATGACAAGACTGGAAGTTCCCATTTCAAAAATCAAGTCCTTAAAAGTCATCAATTTTCAAGTCGATAGTTAAATATAAGCAAGCATACCTGTTTGGGATCCGCAGGGTAAGTACAGAGACAGTACTTGTCAGCATTCTCATTTGCGATCCTAAGCACCTTGGTGTCATTTTTTCATATGGCTATAATTGTGTCTTGCCTGATGGCCATCGGCAGCACCGAGTAACCTTCATAGTCTATCTGCTCTTCTATCAAATTCACCCTCCCTAAACACAATAGTTCAATTCAAAATCCAATTACATTATCAGATCGAATGTCCAATTTTCAAAAAGAAATACTGACTTTTCGAAAATAAAAAGATTTATAGTTACTGAAGTTTACAGCTTTAAAATAAATGGACCTGAGATCGTATCAGGAGGGTTGGTGTAGAATTCGATGAACTTGGACTTCAAGTGGGTGAGCCGTAGCTCCGATTCTTCAATCTGGGAGCCGATTCCATAAATGGGTTCAAGAGAACTGGTTAGTCCTCGTGTTTCAAACACGCTACGAGAACATTGTTTTTGACATCAAGTTTGA
>CAIGRT010079849.1:0-17902 GCA_903798405.1 Fraxinus platypoda | reverse complement strand
ATTTAAAATTCTTGGTCGCTACATGAAATGTATAAATTGGATAGTGTAGAATGTAGTGTAGAAAATAATATTGAGTGTATGTATGTTAATTGAATGTAATAGAATTGATAGTAATTTAATAATTTGATTATACGGTTGGGACCCCCAACGATTAAAAAAGAGTTTTGTGACAGTTTAAAAAAGGGTCGCAAAACTTGGAAAAGTAACCAAATGGTCACTAAAACCTCGGCAAGCCCACAACTCGCTCGCCTAAATTGAGCTATCGAGCACCCCGCTCGGCTCGAGCTCCGCCCAAGGGGTCGAGCCGAACCGACGAGCTACTCGATCTTTTTGCCACCTCTATATGTCTCCATCCTAAATTTATATCCTGATTTATTTTAATTAAGTAATGAAAATCCACATTTGTAGTATCTAGCTTAGAAAGTAACCTAAATAGAAATATGCATAGAATTGGTTGAGAATGTACAGAATTATAACTCTCTAGTATAAACTGCCAAATTTCTAAAACTCAAAACGAAATCGACTTTTCAAAACTGCTGATTTGGTACCACATGGATCTGTCAAAGATTTAGCCAAAGTTTGATGACCCATGAGAACGCTGTTTAGCTCATACCATCCCATTTTTTCAGTTATATAGATAGTGGGATTCTTGTTGGAAATTGGAAATATATTGGGACTTTATATTGAAAACAAACCGGATAAGTAGTATGATTTGGGTGATGCAACAGTTTAGTGTAGTTTTGAGATTTTTTCCGAACAATTTGGTTAAAAATATATCATAACCCAACCATTTAAAAATCTTCTTTATGTCGTCATGTTTGTTATCACATTTCATTACCTGACCTACAAATAGAAATATGTATAAATTTGGTAAACAAATGTAGAAAACTTCTCGTCCACAAATATTTCCTTACTCAAACGAGTTTTTCTAGTAGATAAGAGGAGACTTTTTACCTTAACAAGAACCTTTAAGTCCTTTAATATGCAAAAGTCCAGTAGTCGAAAGCGCTATGACCCGAGTATCATGAGTCACGGGAATTATGTGTGGATCAACAAGAACCACCTTGCAAGGCTAAATACTCCTGAGTGACCGACTACGATTGTATTATGGAACTGGCTTGGACAGTTCAATTCAGTACAACTTCTAATTTTTTCAGAATGATAATTTCCATCCAACAACAGTTGTTATACATTATAAAGATGTCGTACATGGAACTTTCAACAAAGATTATACAGTTTGGCTGACCTAAAACTCACGTTTTTTCCTCTTACACTCGTTGCTTCCCAAACTATTATTGTCAATGAATGAATGAAACAAACAATAAATGGACGCTGTTTTACATTGGTTCTGTGAAGGGCAGAAGCATAGAGAACAAAAAGAGAGATATATAGAACAATAGAGAAGGGGAAAAGAATATTTCTGTATTGCTCCCGGAAGGAATTCCAGTGATGCTTTAGTCATTACCTAGCAAACGGGGGAAACCACCAAGCCGAAATTATGAATCATTTGCCTTTTCAACCTTCTGTTCTGCCTGTTGATCGTTGCTCTCTTCCTGCTGTGTGCTTGACCTCTGTCCCTCCCTTGAAGATTTTTCTTCTGGTTGGGTGCTTAAAATCTGTCCCTCGTTCAAAGATTTGCTGCTGTTTGCTTCTTCAACAGTGTTAGGCTTCCCCTGTTGAATTGGAATTTCTCCCCTCCACATTGTTAGTACAGTGCACAAGTCGAAGTGATTTTCTTAAGTACTTTACATACCATAAAAGCGTAAAGAAATAACTGAATAAACAGTGTCTTCTACAGATGAGATATCACATTACATCAACAATAATGTTGTTCTATAGCTGCTATACCACTACTCCAGAATACTTTCCACAAAAATGCCATGTCCAACCCAATGTGAAGTCAACTATTTGAGGCATGTTACAATATGACAGTGGTTTGGGCTTGAGCAATGAAGAGAAGAATGCAAATTACATGCACGAGGTCGAAAACATCATAATTGTATGGAAATTGCAGGAAGCAAAATTACAAACCACGAAGAAAGAAAAAAAAAAAAAGGCATTAGGTATTAGTACCACCAAAACCTGGATCTTAGCATACCAGACAAGAAGGAATTGCATGTTGCATAACATCACTATGAAAATATGTATTCATCGAGACAACCATAACACATCTAGTTAATAGGAAGTATCGTAGATCAGGTGACCAATTAATAATTGTACCAGTTGACTGCTCGGACTGGTATCAGCAACAACATGGTAAATTGACAGAAGAAAACCCAAAATAGAGCTAGTCACTCGATACTCACAGGAACACTAAAACTGTGGAATATAATTGAGTCTTAACATGAATAGGGGAGTTTCTTAACTGACCTTGTTCCTGTCACGCCATCCTAGCCCAAATGATCGAGGTAGCAAACTAATCTTCCTTGATGACGTGTCCTGTGAATCATGACTACCTCGAACTGGAGAAGAATCTTGCTGTGTTGATCTGCCATGTGCACTCATACTCGGTATTATTACAAACATGGAGGCAAAGAATGCCTTTTTTCAAAATAAATGCAAGGACTTTATCAATAAAGTCACCAAAAGAATGGAACAGTAGCATGCAAGTGAGATATCACCTAGGAAAGATAAATCTAAAAAGTTACTGTTTACCGTGGGGATGGTTGTCCTTTGTTTTGCCCAGACTGGTACTGCAAGGTAGCCTCCAACATAGATTCTGCCATGACCACCCTCTTTTCCATCTCAGCCAGGGCAGCAGTAGCTTCTTCATATTTCTCCTGTGCGTGGTCACCGCAACAACATACAAGAGCTAAATTGTCAGAATCTCCAATGTAAAATTTTTGAAGCGTGCATCACAAAACAAATTACCAAATAATCGAAAATAAATCTGTCTGATCAAGAAAACTGCCCCAGCTGATTGACCACACAAAGCACCGATTCACTAAATTATCGGTTCAATCAGTGGGCCACTAGTCAAACTGTGAATCTAAATAAATCATATTTCTTAACAAAAAAGTGATGCATAAATATAACCACAAGTAATGCAACGCATAAAATATTATAGTAATAGAAGGATGAGTAATGCTCTCTATACTCTGTTTTCACAAATCAAATCAAAGATATATTTCGAGTTATTTCTTCCTTTCATGCTTCCTTAGTAGTTTCCATTGACATATACATTACTAAACCTTTCATCATTGGAGATCCATTCGCCTACATGTACAAATTCACAAATAGAACACCCATGCTTAACACGATGAAGAAATATGAAAAAAAAAAATACTCATCCAAGAAAAATATGAATAAAGAGAGATCACCACATAGTAGAGAGCCCAGATCCTACTTTTCTATCATTATTAGTCATGGAATGTGAAAAGGTCAAATTCTCTGCCTAACCGTTTTTTGATTGAGTTTTATTTTCTGTTTCTTGTGAAAAATTGTCCTTCTGTTTTTACAGTGGACCAAACCAGATATGTAGTGCAACCAATTCAGTTCTACTATTTCACAGATAACAGACCAATTCTGTATGAAAGTAAAGATTATTTTCTTACCGGTTCAATTAGGTTCTTGCCAAATTGATACCGAACTGAACCGAACCGTTCCCACCCCTAGTTACAACTGAGTCATCAGAACCATGCACAGGAAAAGTACATGAGTTCGGAAATGACCACTCAGCATTCTTCTGGCGATCTAGGGAGAATAAAATCGATGGCTTTCTGATTTTTTTTTTGTAGGATTTTTTTCTCTCCCCTTTCCTTTCCTTATCATGGTGTATAATGAGCATTAGAAGAAAATTATAGAGCCAAAGAATCTTCTTCATTAATAACCTATTTTTCTTGCCAAGTCTATATAACCAATCCTTGCTTTACCTGTCCTTTTCTAGAAGGAAATTTTCTGGATCCATACAAGGGTCGTGTTTATATCTATTTTTCCTGAACAAGGTATAAAACATAATACGTTTACATCTGTCTCTCTTTCCACATGTATGTGTGTACCTTCACCATGTTAATACCGAGACCTACATTGCTATATAACAGGAGCAAACAAAGACAACAGCCATAAAAAACATGTCTGTTCCTTCCTACAAAACTATGAAAATAGAAGAAATGAAAACTGAATAAGAAAAACAAAGGGACTAGGGTGATCTGCATATTAAGTGTAAATCTAAGCATGTACATCGTAGCAAAAACACTTCTACAATTTAATAGCAAGGGAATTAAAAAAATCACACAACAGCACACATCATCTAATAGGATTTAGCACGCAAAGTATTTCACAGGAGAAAGGAACCTGAAGCACTTGAGCAGCATATCTTTGAGCAGCAGCATCTTGCTCAGCAAATCTGCGAGCATCCTCTGTCACCCTCTGTTCTTGTTCGACCCTCATCAAAATCTGTGAAAGAAATCAAAGATGCATGCCATGATTAACTAAGGAATAATAGGAGACAATCATCAGTGACATCATTGAATGTATAGCACAATGCTACCTGAAGCATGGCATTTTCTTGTTCCTGCTTATCAGCAAGGGTTCGTCGTAGCTCTGTGACCGCTCGCTCTAATTGCTCAACCTAAAGTTAAGAGCAGAAAATCAGACATCGGTCGGATGATTAAAAGAATCTATTATCGATATACAAATATCAAAAACAAATCACAAAGAAAAATTTGTAAGCACAGACGTTTATGGCTGTAATTCAAAACTGATACTTTTCTCATTATTCCCATGCTAAAAGAACATTATATATTATTCCAAACCTGAACAAAAAATTAACACAGGTCAAATTCTGCTAAATATCTATGATAAGCACTGTGTCAGAATCCTACAAAATTAAATAAAAACAATGCAGCACCAGCAGGATTGAGTTAGCAGCATGCTGTTTAGCCAAAGTTAGGGAGGAGAATGGGATTAATTCAAGAAGGGCTAAGCCCAAGATTTGTGGAGAAAGAAAGCTGTCAACCTATCAATCTCAGTAAGGTTTTTCAGTGAATACTAAAATAAAGGGGCTGGAAGACAGGTTATGGGTTTATTAGAATGTAGGAAGAAGTTTCGACTAAAAATGAAAAAGATTGAGGTAGGACACAAAGATTGAGGAGAAAATAGGATGATGAAGGAACATAAGAGAAACGTCAAACTGAGATAAAATAATTGAAAAAGAAAAATGCAACTAATAGCAGGTGATTATCATATTAGACACTGCCATGACATGATAAATAACTTCGAGGGACACTTCCATTTAAAACTTCAATGTTATTTTAACCGAAGTGGACAATATAATTCCAGGGTTACAAAGTGATTTTGAAACTCTGACCATGTAATAGCTACTGTATAAAAAAAATAAAGAAGCTATATACAGCCGCTATACAACTTATTGGATCAAATATATTGTAATTAATGACATCTTAACCCGAGATAGATATTTCCTATAAATCTATGATGATGCTTCATAGAAAAATTCATGTTAATACACAATTACGTCAACTAAACACCATGTCCTCTATAACTGTTGTAATAGAGATTTTACAAAAAAAAGCATTTAGCTAAATATTTTCTTTTGACACATATGCAAAGCTCATAAAGCTTCTTACTTACCCTTGCACTCAATTGCCGCCGATTATCCTGCTTAACCATCTCCATTAATGCTGTTTCGAGTTCTTCAGCTCTGTAAAAGAAAGTAAGAAAAAACACAGAATATCAGAACTCCATAAATTAAGACTCATCATGTTCCTCATAAGAAAAAGAAACAAAAAAAAAAAGGTAAAAGATTCTACCTAAAGTGAACCCCTGGACATTTTAAGATTATCTCTAGACCAACATGAAATTTTTATCTTGCATTGGAAGTCTTTCAAACAAGAAAAAACCATCACTGACAATCTGCTCAGAATTTCACAAGTTGGCAGATTTTAGACTTTACTTTTTGCCATCGAAGAGGGTTTCTTTCTACACTAGATAATCATAAAATGATGAAAGATTATACCATGAATGGTATTTTGTGTTTGTCTTCACCAAAAGAGATGACAATCAACCGATGTCAGCTTTTGAGGAAGCAGTGTATCTAATTTGGTATATGACTAATTATTAAGAATTCGCTTTGTTCATAGTTATTAGTTATTATTACGTGAAGAGCAGAGAATAAAAGTTACACAAACTTGGAAAACCTTGTATAATGGCATCTATAATTGCCAGAAGATTGCTTTAAGATGCTCAAAGGAACATCATGTGCAAAACCATTCCTAAATTTTATTCCAAGACCCCGTTTGACACCTATTTTTTATNACAAACTTGGAAACCCTTGTATAATGGCATCTATAATTGCCAGAAGATTGCTTTAAGATGCTCAAAGGAACATCATGTGCAAAACCATTCCTAAATTTTATTCCAAGACCCCGTTTGACACCTATTTTTTATCTCATTCTCATTCTCATTTTTCTACGGTACTCATTTCTAACCACACATTCTCCAAATAAAATAATATTACACATAAACCCAAAAATTCTTCTTACTTTTTAACCACGCATTCTTTACATCAATCACTATTCAAAAACTCATTCTTCAAAAGAATGGGTATCAAACACCCCCCAATTCTTTTCAGTGTTCTTTACACCAGCAAATTCATACACATCAAGATAAGTAATCCAAAGTACAGATATTCTAAACAATGAGGGACAGAGAACTTAAATCTCAAGCATTGGAACACAACGTTAGTTAAGAGTTAAAACAAGTCACAATGTTCATGCTTCATTCTTGAATATGGGACTTGAAGTTACACGTGTAGAGTGGAGAAGGGCAGAGCCAGGAACTGGATTTATTTAGTGGGGGCACAACTTAACTACAAAATATTATTTCAAATAGAGAAATAACACAATAATATTTAAACAGCTACAGTTTTTCACGATTGTTGCTTACAGGTTTTCAATAATACTTAATTATGCTCTTTTTTTTTATTTATTATTTTGGGAGAAAACCCGGTATTGGAGGAAAACGGATGAAAATGAGCAATAATTGATCAAGAGGATTAAAGTTGGACATATTCTAGAAGTCGGAGACCAAAGAGTCACGTTTGGAAGTTGAAGAACCTCAATTGCAATATTCAAAGATTCAAACTGAACAAGAAAGAAGAAACATGGACCAAATTGCACGTGTCAAAGATAATTTCCAGCAATTTCGGAAATCCTAATTTGACCATAATTATGATTCCCTGTCTTCTTGAGACTATTTTAGACCTAAATTAAGGTGCATAAATATGGATCTTGCTTTCAAATAAAAGAGGGAGACTAGAGATAATTCTTGAGACTAAATTACACATCCTTAAATATAAATTCTTCAAGATTTGTACCTAAATTTGGGAGCGATCTGCCCCAGCTCCCGACTTATCTAGAGAATGAATTGGGCCCGTGTATTGTTGATCTTCTAGTTAATTCAAGATCTGGTGATTAACCCCATTTAACTAGTGTCGAAATCAGTCGGGAATTTGAAATGACGACACAATACAAGCTGCCGTAGCTTCGAAAGCTCTGCTTTGCCGCAGATCCACTCTGATTTCGTTCCAAACCTCCCCTTGACTCATTCTCTTTGATTCTGATTGTGGGGCATTCAATGCCACTTGATGTAGACAAGAAAGAAAGAGGCTTTCCCGTGGGATGGGAAAGTAGCCACCTCTTCATTCTCCTCCAGCTGATTTAGATACCGAATCCTATCTCTTGGAGAGAGGTGACAAGCTCTCCCTTTGACTCGATGGTGAAGATTGAAAAACACAACTGGTAGGGAAATATATAACCAATCAAGGAAAAATTGAAGATTTTTTTTTTTTTGGTACCAAAGAACAACAAAAACTTGGATTAATTCTTTAATCGTTATGTTGAACTCTATGATTTTTTTCGTCCCTTCGTTATTTAGCCCCTGTTTGATGGCCATTATTTGAGAAAAATAATATTTTGAATAGTAATTTTTAAGAGAATCTATGATTAAAAAGTAGGACAAAGTTATGGGTATATGTGCAGAATATTTTATCGTGTGAATGTGGTTAACATGACTATGTAAAAGAAGAGTTCAAATAATTGTTGTCAAACAGGGGCTTAATTTCAATATTATAGTTGGCTAAATTCCTTGTTAGGATAAACGACGTAACTTAGATTAATATTTGTTTAATTCAACAGATTTCATGCAAATTTAATTATATATTAAATGCTTTTTGTGCGCCAAATTGATATCAAATTGCTTGATCGCCAATTGCACGATTTAAGAATAACATTGAGACCAAGAAACATATTTATATAGTCCGTACAATAAGTAACATAAGTTTTGATAAGAGATTATACTTTTAGCTTTTGCAATCATAATTGAATTATTAAGCCCTTATTTGAGCCACATTAAAATTTTCATCATCATTCTTCTACTCATTTTCAACCACACATTCTTCAATAAAATAATATTTTCCATCACATGAATAACTTTTCCTTCTTTTTCAATCACATTCTCTAACTTTAAAACAAAATTAAACCCATGTTTGAGGGACATTAAAATTTTCATTCTCATTCTTTTACTCATTTTTAACTGCACATTCTTCAATAAAATAATATTTTCCATCACATCAATAACTTTTCCTTCTTTTTCAATCACATTCTCCATCAATCTACTATTCCAAAATACATTCTTCCAAAATAATGTGGTTCAAAGCACACCCTAAAATTGAATACTTTTATACATGTATGAATTTACATACAAATATAGTAAATACGTGCATGTAAATATGGTTAATTTTATTCGAGAGAGATTGTTGACGTTGAAAATTGTATGAACAAGATTCAAGCCAACTTAAAATGTAAATAAATTTTATTGATAATGATTTGCAAATTATTATTGTAACTACAAGTGTTTGCCCTTTTTTCCTCAAAGAGACATTTGAAATATGAAGTGTTTAGAGCTTCCTTCTCCTCTCCCTTTTCCAAGACTCTCATCCTTCCTTTTATAGGGAAGGGTTAGCATGCATCATTTATTTCCTTGTCTTATCAGCTACAGTACCAAGCTGAGAAAGTACATCATTGGCATGTTTGGATTGGTTACTGAACTCGGCTCTATCAGGTCATTATGAGTTAACCTTACATGTGGTCCTCAACAATTAATGAACTAATTAGGGGATGACATTTGATTGGTGGAATTGGTGGGCGCTAATGTAAGACCTTCCAAATGTCAATTGTTGATTGTCTATTTGTACAATATATAAGGAATCTTCAATCATTATGTCATCTCGAACTTCAGCAATAAATAATTCGAGCTAATCTCAAAATATCTGAACTTAAATTAGCAAGGGCATAATGCATACAACAAACTGTCGACCTCGGAGGTCGAATGTCAACAGAGATTATTAACTAAAATTGATTAATTTGATTGTTATACACTGGAAAGCATCGACACGCTGCTGGCATTGGCATATCTATGTCTGACTCTATCGAAAACCGATAAGTCTCCTACGTCACTGACGGATGTTGAAGGTCCCTTACGACGTTTCGGAGAAGAGATGAAGTCGGTGGCTGAAGAAGAAAAGTTTCGTTGAAAATAGTAAGCAAAATCAAAGGTTGCCGCGCTGATTAAGAAGAAAGTAGAGACGGTTCGAAGAAATGCAAAGATGGCTGAGGAAGAAGAAATGAAGAAAAGGTGTGTTTGGATAGGTTTTGAAAATGAAGAGATGTGTGTCCACAGTAAACCTTATTATTGAAATCCACTTTTCAATTCAAATGTGCTGGGTTGGCCCCCAAAACATTAAATCGTCTACAAATTTTGCTTTTCCTATATATATTTGATAGGCTTTCTTTTCCAGTTTTAACCTTTAACAAACCAAAAAGTAGATTTTTATGTCGATCAATATTTTCACTTTAGACTATTATATGATGCGAAGTATTAAAAAAATTATTACTTTAGATTAAAAAATTAAAAAAAAATAATATTTCAATTAATGTGTTAACGTATCATGTTGGAACTTTTTCGAAACATTGAATATCGGCATGTCCGACATGTATCTTGTCAGACATTCGGGTCCGTGTTAGTGCTTCTTAGGTTATACACATGAAAAAGGAGCTGAATGAAATTGGATTAAATAAATGTTAAATGATCTAAGTGAAATCAAAATTTCTAACCACTAAATTCCCAAAGTCTTCCACAACCTCGTTAAATTAGATTAAATTAGAGTAATTTAGTTAGAAACATAACACTTAAATTGGAAAACTGGTTATTAAATAAATTTAGATTGAAACTAGATTAGGATAAAATTAGTAGTAAATACTTAGTCTGTGTGCATACGATACTTCAACTCAAAATCCACTTTATTATTTGCCACGATCCGTATACTTGCTTGCGAAATCAATCAGGATCAGGGGCGATAAGGGGCTTACTAATTGAGCATGTAGGCCTGTTGGGGTTCCTTTCCCCGTTATGGAATCAGGAATGGAACAAAAATTGCAGTGCTTCTTAATGAAAAAATTGTTGTAAACATGATCTAAAAATATTCTAAAGTCCAATGGAGGCATGTCCACCCCCTTCCTCTGCATTAACTCGTAACTGCCTATTTCGGTAGGGACAGAAAGTACAGAGTAGGGGATCACTTCGATGTTTTAAGAATGATAAAAGTAAGTTTTGTTTTATAATCAAGACAAAAGAAATATCAAGTTTGAAAATTGGACAACATGTTCAATCACCCAAGAACACCTAACTATGATTGAAATAAGCTATTTTCACATAATAGATTCAACCAAATATTATTGTACTTACCTGAGCTCAGCTGATCGTTTTTCCTCCAGTAACTTGCACAACTCAACCTTCAGCCACACCACCTGAACAAAGTTGATAAATGAACCAGTTAGAAAAAAGTTTTGTTGAGGCGAAAAACAACAATCATGTTGACACTCCTTGACCAGCTCAAATCAATACAGAATACTTGAGACAATCTATGGACCACCTCCACGTTTTGCTTAACTTAGTTGTCAGTGATAGAGAGACGAGGTGTGTTGGGGGGGACAAAGCATCAATAACACAGTGACATAAAGCACCCGAATTTGAGCGTCAAATAAATGATGGTACATGAAAATAGAGTATAAATCAGCAGATGGAGATTACAAGCACGCATGAAAAGATCATACGATAAGCTACCTGTTCTTGAAGATCTTTAGAAGAATCTATCTCCACATCCCCATTCAAGCTCATATCTAGGTAGGCTGTGTCACCATTTGTCTGAGCAGCCAATTCTTCTGTTTTATCAGTTCCTACCATAATGGAATCAGGATCGTGTTTGAAACTATATAGCTTTGAAGCTAGACCCTTGGTATCCCTCCAAACTCGTTCTCCCTTTAATCTTTCTTCAAGTGCAGCTCTAACAGCTGGTCGATGTTTATTTCTGAGTTCTTGTAATCGTGTTTCATGAACATTTTGGTAACCCATGCAAGCAGTCAAGACAAGTTGACTGCTATCAAATGTCGAGCCAGCTAGTGATTGAAGCAGTGTGACTGCATCTCCAGCATCCTTGGTTGTAACCAATGCAGGTCCTGTACAACACTGAATATAATTATGCTTTATCCCGTATAACACAATCATAAACGTAATATGTATCTATATCACATGCAGATGACAGACTTGTTGAAGTTTACAAATTCATAAACCAAAGATATTGCTAACCCAGTACCATATAGTTCTATTAAAGCAAGTGCTGTACGGAATAGCATAACACGATTCCCTTCAAAGAGAAGCACGTCCCAGACTCTAAGAACTGGAAGCAGATAAAAACTCATAAGGTTTCAGAGTTACTTAAAAAGATGACGAGGTCAACACTGATAAGGAGAATCAGGATTCAGAATACAGAGGCTCCTAAAAGGATCAACTCTAAGCAAGCATTAGAAGATAATAAAAACTTTTTGGTCAATATCTTGCAAGATTGAGATAAGAACCTGACCACTTTCCCAAGGAAGCATATTCATAAATACCGTGAGGAACCACGGCCCAGTCACCCACGCCACCTGTACTCCCAGGTAATCCAGATGGTTTACTGCAGCAAACACATTTTTAATGAGGAGCAAAAATGCATGATTGACTTAAATCATTTCTGGGAAAGCTAATGATAACTAAAAGGAGGGAGGGAGAGAGGGAGAGGGAGAGAGAGAGAGAGAGAGNGGGGGGGGAGGGGGGGAGGGAGAGAGAGAGAGAGAGAGAGAGAGAGATGAACCCAATTTTGGAAATTTTTCACGCACCAACTCCTCAAGAACAAGTTGATCAACCTAACAAGAAATAATTTGAAAAAAAAAAAAAAAATTCAAATCTAATGTGCTGTTTTGACAAGATATTTAGTTCAAGAGGAAACTCATATTCGAAATGAATCTAATGAAACTGAAACATATAACGTGAAAAATAAAGAACTAGTATTTGAATACAGAAAGGCTCTAATCATGCATATTCTACAAAAATATAAATAGAACATAGCATCCTCATGAGCAAATAACGAAAGTAACATTAATAAAGAGCTGCCAAGCAAAAGACAATGTGCAACAATTACCTTACCTGAGATTCTAACATTTCTTCTGAATAGTAGCCATCAAAATAGTCATCTATAATACCCATTAAAGTCCTGGAAGGAAAACATAAGAAAAAGAAAGAAATTTTGGATTCAGTCAAGCCCAACACATTAACAGAATGCACAACTCCAAGGATGTCGCCGACGGAAAGAGAGAAAGTATGTTCTTCTCTTATAACTTTATAAAATTGTACACATGATCATTTTATATTAGGAATTTTCCTCGACAGATAGAAAGTGACACACAAAAGATTATTTTTAACCAAGATAAAAACCTACCAAAATGCATTTTCCTCTGGCATCAGAAGCAGCAATAAGCCAGCAAAGAAATTCATAGCCTGCATAAAAATTATAAAAAAAGCATTAGTAATGCATGCACTAGACACTAGGACAATAGATTTTATATGAAGCATGATAAGATAATTGGAAACAGGGGAACAAGGAGATGCAGATTGAAAATTATTGCTGCAGTAGAAAATAAATAGCTTGCCCTTAGATATATCCAATCTAAGCCCCTGTTTGATGGCCATTATAAAGAGAAATTGGGAGAAATGATGTTTTGAATAGTAATTTTTTTGGAAAATATGAGGTTAAAAAGTAGAGAAAAGTTTTGGGTTTACATACGAAATATTTTTTTGTGTGAATGTCTGGTTGAAAATGAGTATCGGAAATAAAGAGTTTTGAAATAAAGAGAATCAAGCTCCTTCCTTCAATACCAGGACTCTTGGTATGGGTGATAGATAGTCACACTAGTACCGCATGGTATGACATGAATAAAAGAGAGCGATGTTGATGGAGTTGATCTAGTGATTTTAAATCTGAAATGCTATATATCAGCTGACAGCACTTCTCAGAATACATACATTCCAGAGAAACAATTTACTTGGTAAAAGCAGGGAAAGAACAAAGATAATTGTGCGCACAATTTTTTCATTGTGCAAAAAATCGAAAAAGTGTTTGAAGATCATCTAACCATTTTCACTCAATGATCAAACTGCAGGGTATCAAGAGATAACGATTATCTTAATTTTGGGAGCAGTTTTAGTAAATTAATGCAAATATATGAGAACAGCGATACTGAAGGGATTTCCTTCATTTTTTAAAATGCAATAGCCTATTAATCTAGAAATACCTGGCAGTAGCCAACAGAGGGATTATGCCTAGCATAAGCCGTAAGTAAACGCCTCAAAGCATTTCTTCCATCCTCATCCAGAGCAGGATGGCCAGGAAATGTACGAGGCAAATCCTGCATATATAGAAATAATGTTGGGCTTCTGGAGGCATTGAACTAAAATAAACAAAATAACTATGGGCAATGAAGAGAAAACACAAATTCAAAAACAGAATTCATAAATAAACCTTCTCAATCTGTCCTTTCCATTTCTCAGTTACATCTGCATTTGGCTTGGGACTGTTGTCATCCAATTCCGTTGATTTACTTTCCAAATTGTTACCAGAAACTGCATCTGGAGCAAGCAATTTTTGGTAATATTTTTCCACCCGGCGTGTTCTCACACCCACAAAAGCTTGCCAAAGCTGTAAATCCAAGATAAAAAGAGTAAACAACGATAATGCAAGGAAAAATGAATAAAAGAAAATAAAAGAATGTTCAATCTACACCTCTCCCCTTAGAGCCATTGGGACTCCCCCTCGAACAAGGCATTCCAATTCTTCCCTCCAAGCAGGCCGAAAATCTGGAACAGCAGAATCACCAGCAGCACCCATAGCTGGGACACTGATACTGCCAGTTGAAGAGATGTCTAGATTGGGATCTGATTCTGACCTCTCCAAATCATAAAATTCTTCATCGGAGTCCTCTTCAGGTGCTCCTTTGCCAGGTCTAGTGTCTTCAATTGTAGGAAGATGTTCTCCTGTTCCAGAGTCCACCTCATTTTTAATCGAGTTGACCTTCTTTTTCACACAAGCGCTCATCATATCCTCTATAACACGAAGAGATGGTCTGATCTCCGTCCATAATTGGACTCGATGAACTTTTATATCTGGTGCAGATTGCACCTCTTTCTTTTCTTCAGATGAACTGTCACAGTTAGGCTTCTCACAAGTAGAATCATCAGCTTTATCATTGTTCTCAGCACTAGAATTAGCTTTGAACTTGGGTGATTCAATATTCAACTTTCTATCATTTTCAGATAACTTGTCCACGGGCAACTGAGCAGACTCAGCTTGCCTTTCCAAAAAGTCTTTCCACCTATTTGACCTCTCCTCCTCTTCCTCCTAAAGCCATCATAAAAGAGCAATATATATTCTGGTTAATGAGTATACTCAAGAAGGGGAAGGGGAAATAAGCAGTGTCTGCTAATTTTCTTTTATTTCAGCATCCAAAGAGAAGGTTCAAAGAGAAAAGAAACCTTGTAGATATTAGCATATTCATGGTATCTTTGCAAGTGCTGAGGTCTCACTGCAAACCCATATGCATCCCTGTTAAAGAAAATTCTGATATATTTAGAAATTCTAAGATTTTTTCGGTGACTACATCTGAAGATGTTCATTGAGACAAAAAAGCAAGAGGTGAAAAGAAAATCAACATGGCAGCAATACTCTGCATATATTCATGTATATCTAGGCATGCAACCAAAAGTTCACATAATTTGTAGTTTATATACTCCTGTCATCAGCCTCTAAAGTTTCTGAACTCAGATTACTCATCAACATATTTTACAGTGAACGGAGATTTTGCTATCCACATTAGTATTACACCCAGCATTGTCCTACCACAGTCTAATTTACTCCACCTCATCTCAAATTTCACAGTTAAGACTCAAAGCTTTAATTCATAAAAGTTGAAGGAGTGATAAGAATCCCAAGTACAAAACATTACTATTAAACATCTCAAAGCCAAAAGAATCAATAAGTTTGGACCCAAAAATAAAAAAACTTTGTTCATTTAAGATTCAATTAAACAAAAGAAAAAGAATAGGATTACAAGTCAAATCAATATTATACTACGATTGAGTTATTTTTAAAATTGAAGAAAATAAAAATAAAGCTCTAAAAACACTCTTTAGGAGTACTCAATTTAATCAAGATTAAAGAATCGTCCTCATAAATGAACACAAAAGGCAAATCCCAAGAACCCCTTTCAGAATTGGATTAGTAGCTGTACAGATATAGAGAAAAAATAAACTCGTGTAAAATGCTGAATTGGCAATTGAGCGACGGAACAAATCAAAAGGAAAGAAATGCAAGTAATCATCAAGAAATAAATTGAATCAAAAAGTAAAATGAGGGACATTTAGCCATTGGCGGTACCTCTTATGGTCGAAAGAAATGACTGGTGAAGGATTCAAAGCTATATCCGTTGCCGCCTTCATTTTCGGAAACCTAAATTTAAAAGATCTTCAAAACACAAATTATTTTTCTCTAATAACTTTCCGGGTATTGGGTTCTTGACGGGCTTGATCTATTATCCTCCTAAATTTCTGCAATTGCACAAAACTGGGTAAAAAAAAAAGGACTGCTCTTGTACAGACCCTCAAAGAAGAGTGAGTGACTAGCTTTGACACTGAATTTTGTGCTGGGTTGTCGGGGGTGGGGATTCTATGTAGTGGATAAGGGTGCCATAATCACATGGGAAATACGAATTTATCGTCACAGTGTTCCATGTGAAGATGTCTATTTCTTAGCAGAAACACCGGAGAATCGAGGGGGACAAAAGATTTTGGGAAATGGGAATTGTTGGGTTAAAAAATGAAAAATTGAGCACTATTCACCCTATGCTATAAAAATTAAATTTTTTTAAAAAGTTTATTAGTGAATGAAAATTGTATAATTGAAAACACTAAAAATTATTATCATTATATCTCTAATCTTTTTCTGTAAATATGAGATTTTAATTCTCAAGAAAATATATACAAATTTATTGTCTTTTCTATTTAGTTTATAACATATTATTGGCACGAGTTTCTAAAAATTAAAGTGAACTAGTTAGAAAGTAATAATTTTTGTAAGTATAATCATTTGTCGCATGTACCAAAATTAATTTGGGGATATGTGAATTTTTTTTTATCAATTCACACATCCAATTAATGTTTCTGTATTGATTTATGGAATTAAACAAACATATAGATAGAGGATTTATGCATAGTTGTTCTAGTGTTTATTTTACTAATGTTGTACTAATCAATCATGATTATTTTATTATACTATGAATCATGATTCATCAATAATTCAAAAAAATATTGTATATTATTTTTGAAAGGAAATAATCTTAATCAATACTCCAAAAGAATATTGTAATATTATTGAAAAAGAATATTATATTTGCATTATTTGTTGCTCTAGAAGTAGCACAAATATTTTAATTAATATTCCAAATGAATATTACTTACTCCCGAAAAGTATAATTAAATACAATCTAATGTAAATTATATTTTTACTCTTGAAGAGTAAATCATTGTATAATTTATTATAATAATATTTGATTGCTCATGAAGGGAATTCATTTTATGCTGCATATTCGAAGTAGCACGTGTTTCGAAAAATGTATAATTTTGAATTCATATTTATCTGTGAAGGAAAATATATAATTGATGTCATGAGGAGATTGATTAGTTGGAGTACTTGAATGATATATGATTGTATAATGTTTAATCATATTTTTCGAAATTAAATAATTGAATTATATCTTATATTAAACCAAAAATTTAATTTGACTTTATTGTTTGACATGATCAACTGGATCATCACTGAATTAATAATGATGCAAAATTATAAATTCAAATTGATATTTAACAAAGAACTAGAAGATTTTTCAATCCAAAGAATTCACATATTATGTTTGTTATTTTTTATTAAAAATTAGTCATTGATCGTGACTAGCTAAAATAGAGATCGAATTCTCTATATTTCTCGAAAATTAATTAGGGTAATATATGGAATCCCGCCACCTTAACGTTGACCATCTGGATACTATTTATATCTAATAGATTTGATATAAATACTAAATATTTGTATGGTGTTCAGAACATGAAGTTTGTGAAAATACTGCTCAAATTATGGGCATAATTTTCAGATTATACAATCAAAACGGTGTGTCTTATTAATGTTAGTGACCCTAAATCTCAACTTTTTTGAAATCTTTAAATAATAGATTACTCAGTTGTTTTTACCAATAATGATCTGGAGAGTTAATATCAGGAATTCTAATCTTCTCATTTGCTTGTACTATTAGGTTTAAGAAGTTATCAAGTTTGGCAAGGGTATTTCTTCATGTTTGAAATACCTTGAGACAGTGCATTGGACTGAGGAAGAAGAGAAATTGAGAATTTTGTTTTCCAAAATTAAGTTGGATGATTGTACTGCAACATGCATTTTAGCTAGACTCTGTAGTCT
>CAIGRT010079808.1:0-17241 GCA_903798405.1 Fraxinus platypoda | reverse complement strand
TTTGGATAAAGCTGTTTGTACACCAGGTGTACATACACCTCTCTCACATGAATAGTGTGCGTGAATATTTTATTGTGTGTGGGACCCCCCTCCATGTGAGGGGGGTGTAAAAGATTGTGTGAATAATTATGTACGTGTAGCATGATTGTATTTAAAATTAAGAGGGATTCGAAGGGTGATGTGGAGAGAGATATAAGGCTTGTCTTGTAGTAAATGTTTTTACTCAACAGGGCATTGATATTAAAGATACTTTTTCTCTGGTTTCCATGAAAGACTCTTTCAGGACTATTATAATATTTGTGACACATTTTGATCTTAAACTATGTAAAATGGTTTACAAATTAAAGAAATTCATATATGGGCTTAAGCAGTTTTCCGTCAATGGTATCACAAATTTCATCAAATAATTATCTCATTTGATTTTGAATGAATCCAGTTGATGATTGTGAATATCATAAGTTCAGTGTTAGTAAGAATATTTTTTGGTATTGTATGTCGATAATATATTGCTTGCCTGCAATGATATAGCCTTGTTGCATAAAATCAAGAGATTTCTATCATGAAATTTTGAAATGAAACATCTTTGTGACACATTTTTTATGTCAAGGATACAAATACACCATAATCGTACTCGGGGTATTTTTGGATTATTATAAAGAGATGCATCGATAAGGTTCTTAAGAGATTTGAGAAAAGGAACATCCCGTAGAAAGCCTTATCCTAGAATATATAATGAATATCATCATTGACGAAGGAGGCCCTCTTTAAAATATAGGAAATTTAAGCTATGGCTAGAATCTCAACTACTTTACTAGCTTCTAGTTCTTGTCCTTTAGGAGGAGCGGGAAGCTTTTTAAAGAAAAGAAAATATGTCAATGGTAATTGAATGGTTAAAATAAATTAAATATATATTGAAAATGAAAATTAAGATATTATTGAAATAATTGAATTACAGTAGGGTTAAAATTGTTCGAAAAATAATTATCACTTGATGTGATATTTAATATATTATTATAGATTAACAAACAAGCATATCGACATGATCCGTGGAGATAGGATGTCCATCCATGCATGGCTGTATAACTGAGGGACACAATTAAGTTCCTCTTATCCACGTCCTTTCCTTCAATTCACTTTTTTGTTTTTGGTATGTAGAAAATAGGTACTTCCTTACAAAATGCATTTATTTTCTCCTTGAATTAGAGACTACATATATGGTTTTGCTCTAATAAAAAAAAGGGAATGTGAAAATAAAGGAAATGATGCTGGAAAATGGTTGGATTTTAGCATAATTTTGAGTGGGATTCACTTCTTGATTGTGGAAGATTAAAGTAGATTTGTGTTTTCCTCCGTGAGAAAATCAAAATCGTATATTCACATGCTAAAAATAATGTTTGGGTGAATGAAAAATTGAAACTCAAAGTCACATATTGAGGAAAAGCTCCTATGATAAAGGGACAAATATGTTTTAAAGATATTGTGTCACGTGCTTCGATTTGTTAACTCTCTCTATTCATAATCTTTGCCAATAATTTTGTTTCTGTTAATAATTTCTTTCTGTTCGTTTAATAAATATATATAACAAATGGTACTCGTGACAAGAAAAGGAAAATTGACGAGGGAAGTAAGTGACAAAAAGGAAAAGAAAAAAGAAGGCGAGACAAAAGATTTTTTAAAACTCACAAGGCAACTAGTAAAATTCTCCACACACGAGGAAGAATTGTGCTCGAATTTAGACAATCACACAAAAGAATTAAGAATAACACATGGCAGCCAAGGTTAAAGGCAAAAGGGCGAGAGAGGAAAAAGTGAAAAAGAAAATAGAGAAAGAAGAAAAATAAGAGAAAAATAAGGCCCTGTTTGGTACGGATTTAAATCTAAATCAAAGTCAAACAATCAATATCAACTACAGCTTTCATGGGTCCCATACCTTTTCAACCACACATTTCAAAAATTTCTATCACAATCTACTAAAAATCTAATTTTAATATACACCAAACACCCTCTAAGTATGTCCGTTGTATCTGTTCGTTGAGTATAGAGAAAAATCGAGAGAGTGATGGACGAAAATTTGTAATTGAAGTTGAATGATAAAATTGATTCTCCTCATAGCAAGCTTATTGAACTATGAAACTTGTATTTTGCGCATTCACTTGTTTTTCCTTTTCTTTTGTATTCGTTATCTTGTGGGATGATTTTTTCCCGACAAGCTAAGAATAAACGTGCCTAACAAGGGATGTATCACATGTTAAGTAGAAGAGGATTTGTTAAAACTCACAAGGCAACTAGTAAAATTCACATCGAAAGAAATTAAAAAAAGAAGGGTAGACAAAGGACGGAAATTTCTCATCGAAAGAAATTAAAAAAGATTTTTTTTAACTCACAAAGCAACTAGTAAAATTCTCCACACACGAGGAAGAATTGTGCACGAATTTAGACAATCACACGAAAGAATACGAATTAAGAATAACACATGGCAGCCAAGGTTAAAGGCAGAAGGGCGAGATAGAGGAAAAGGTGAAAAAGAAAATAGAGAAAGAAGAGAAAAATAAGTATGTCCGTTGTATCTGTTCGTCGAGTATAGAGAAAAATCGAAAGAGTGATGTACGAAAATTTGTAATTGAAGTTGAATGATAAAATTGATTCTCCTCGTAGCAAGCTTATTGAACTATAAAACTTGTATTTTGCGCATTCACTTGTTTTTCCTTTTCTTTGTATTCGTTATCTTGTGGGATGATTTTTTTTCCCGACAAGCTAACAATAAACGTGCCTAACAAGGGATGTATCTTGTGTATATCATTTCTTGAATGATTTTGAGGATGGTCGATTAAATTTTTGTAGTTAAAAATCCCTTTGAACTTGAAAATGACTACTACCTTTGAGTCTTTGACCACTGCCAACAGTTAGGCAGCTTCAATTCAACTACTATTTCCTTTTAGTATACCTAATTATTTGAAGAATTTTCTCGATCATGAAAGTTATCCTAGAATATTCAACTTTTGGATAGCATTCATTCACATTATTTTAGAATTATGAGTGTGTTTGGCAATTTAATTGACTAAAAATTATTTTGATTCCATTCAATTTTCGGTGTAAAGAGTACAGAATTAAGGGTCCTTGGTAGAATATTCGCTTCTCGTAGAAGAACTTACATATAGCGTTACATTAAGTCGATTTTCTTTAAAAACTCTTTTAATCGAACAAAGCACATCTGAAAAATTATCTTAATACATTCAGAAGCGTTTTTTAACTTTTCAAAATCACTGTAAAAGGGTCCAATGTCATCTGGCTAACATATATTATTTATATCCGATCAAATCATATTCATCTGTCTAGACTTGCCAAGATATATTTTTTCCTGATTTAACACAAATTTGATGTCCTTTCCCCTTTTTAGAGTTCCTAGACAAGATGTGCTTTATCAAGAAATTTTGGTCACATTAAATCAATATTCTTCTTTCTTCGCCAATTTTAATTCTAGATTTCACTTTGATTAATCAACTTTCTCCTGTTATTAGTCATCAAACGATGAAAAGAGACATTGAAGGAAAAAAAAAATTCCTACACGAGAAAAATGCAACAACAACTTGTGATGAGACGTGTATTATGATTTCAACCGAGCTGCAGTGTCAGCCTGACAGAACACACACACACCGGGGGGGAGGGAAGCATTTTTTTTTTAATTTTTTATTTAATGCGGGTCCTACGTCGGTCCCACACTCATGTGAGGTTAGGCCAACCAGGTGGGCAAATCAATTCGGGTAAAGTAGCTTAATTCTTATGATTTTACTTTAAATAGTTTGAATTTATTTATATTTTTTAAAAAACAAATTTAATATTTGCATGCATTTTTTTTGCACAAAAAGAAACGTCTTGTTTTTTTGAATTAATTATATGTAACATTAAATCATTTTTTAGTTAGCTAAAAAAGTGGATAAAAATTTTAAGTCAAAATTAATAATTAATTCCAACAACATATTTTATAGAATTCCCAACTTTTATTGATTTTTAAATAATATATTTTATTATTTTTTATTAAAATTTACTAAAACTGTTTTTTAACTAAGTCAAAGATGGTTGAATAAAAGATATTATACCACCAATCATAGTGCAAGTACAATGCAAAGTATAGTAACGATAGGTTTTGCTATGTATACACCGGAGTTGACACTCCGGCCTGTACGATTTTTTTATTGAGCGTGTATCCCCTATTGTGAGGGGGGTGTACATCGGGGTGACACCCTGGTGTAGAAATAGGAAAACCCTAATAACAATATATCTCACTCTTGTTCTGACAAAGTACTATGCGAATAATGTTATGTATGAGACACATAAATTAATATTAAGAATGTTGATCAATGATTATTTAGAGTCCATTTGATGGGACTTTTATTTTTGTTTATATTTCTTGAGGAAAATTTTATGGAAAGAATTACCTTAATTATTACTTTGAAATTAACTTTTAAAAGAACTTCAGCTTTCGGAAGATCTTTCAAAGGAAAACACATGGATCTGACATTTTTTAGAAATTGTTTTAACTAGAAGAAATACTTTTATAATTAATCAAACGAGTTTAAAAGTTTCTTTTCACTTCTTAAAAGTCACTCCAATTAAACACTGAATACCACATAAAATGGTGTTTAACATAAAAAATTCAATGATGTTATATAGCATTGCTCATACCACCCATCTAATTTTGTCCATCCAAATACTATTCAAACAAACACTAGCATCCACATCAATATTGTCAACCCTAAAATAGTAAAGCACCAAGTGCACCTGTTCGGTAAAAATTTCGTAAGCGTACGAGATCGTTTACAAGTAATATGTAGTGAGTTATGAATATCGTCCTACGAGGATTAAAGTTCAACTTTAGGGGATGTTTGACACCAATTCTTTTGAAGAATGAGTTTTTGNTAAAAATTTCGTAAGCGTACGAGATCGTTTACAAGTAATATGTAGTGAGTTATGAATATCGTCCTACGAGGATTAAAGTTCAACTTTAGGGGATGTTTGACACCAATTCTTTTGAAGAATGAGTTTTTGAATAGTGATTGATGTAAAGAATGTGTGGTTAAAAAGTAAGAAGAATTTTTGGATTTATGTGTAATATTATTTTATTTGGAGAATGTGTGGTTAGAAATGAGTACTGTAGAAAAATGAGAATGAGAATGAGATAAAAAAATGGGTGTCAAACGGGGTCTTAGTATACTAGTTACTATGAAATTTGATAAATGTAACACAAAAGAGATTGATTGTTAGTTTACGTTACTAATTTTAACTATGAAAGTGATAAAGATTGGTTTTTATCAAATAACGAATGAATGTATTGGTTTTTCGACTCCACATATTGACATCTAGTTCCAATTCTCGACTTATGTTAATTAGTGTGGTTAACGTGTTTATAACAATCGATAATCCGATAATATTCAATATTCCTTTGGAAGATATATCAACCCTATGTTTAACACGACTTGATCATATTTCTAGTCCGAATTTATATGAAAAACATGCATTTATTTATAGGATTATCACACGTTATAAATATTATTCCTAATATTTATTGCCAGTGTTTTAAATATACAGTATTCTACCTATTGTTAGTTTTTCAACACTACAAATAAACAACTATATGTCTCAATGGTGCACTAATATTATAATAAACATAATTGATGCATATGAAATCACAAATACAAGAATTAACTAAAAAACAACACCTCTCGAATTAAAAACTATAAATCAATAGGTTTTGTCATCCATCCAATACATAAAAGATTTAGTCTAACATTGCCATATGAAAATTACACAAAAGAAAGAGAAACGACATCACTTAAACTAAGAAACTTGAGAGGAACACGAAAACTTTAATTCCTCACTTGTAATTCAACCCCAAAAGAAGCAATTTCGCTATTTGAATGTAAAAATCTTCTATTTTTGCTCAACTATGATAAAAACTCTATTTTTATGCTGAGGCGCGTGCCTAGGCTTAGCCAAGGCACGTGCCTGGCTTGTTTGAGGTAATCCTTTTTGGTTGAGGAGTGCACATTGGTCACTCTTTCATGATATTTCATTGAGATGATTCAAAATTCATTGGAAAGCTAATTCAAATGGCTACATTTCTTTTAGAAATATCATTTTTTCAATTCGAACGTTTACTGTGCCAAAAAATGGATCTCAATTTAAGACTGAAAATATGGAGCATAACTATTTCTGTTGGAATTGATGTGTGATAGTACTTTGATTATATTTTATTAATTTGACTTCTTTTCTCATCCAATTGATACCTAACACTCTCAATTTTTTATCGGGAGTCCTGTCATAATTTTTGAGTATTTGACTTTAGTCCCCAAACTTTGAATATCTTATAATTGAGTCCATTTTCACTATTTTTCTCCACTTTCGTCATTTATGTTGATTTGTACCTAACAAACACAATACACATAAAATCAAACCATAATTCATCAACATAACCAATAAATGCTCCAACTTAAAGGCCCAAATAAGTGGACAAAATACATTTATCAGCACCCATAAGTATATTAGCTATTTTTATTTTTTTTTTAGTGTTTACAATGCTTTATATACTATTCTAATTGTAAAACGTTTGTGCATTACAATGTCGAATTGTAGTCTGAAAAAGCATTCTCAGTAGCATAACAAGCCCAAATCCCTTGCAAAGGGGCGCCATAGAGTAAGAGCACCATCGTGCTAGGACCTTATTGCACCACGAGATGCTGTCAAACAAATTGGGTTGTTCGTAAATGCAACCAAAGCCGAATGGTAAATTCCGTTCAAGACTCAATGAAGTTAGTGAGCTAGCCTATTATGGTGCATAGCACATGTTGACGCTTCACATCATTGTGCCTCTTTATAGGCACACTTAACACATCATATTGTATATATTTGACGAGATTCTAAATCTATTTTTGAAAATAATGTGATTTCTATAAAACAAATTTAAGAGGGAAAAAAAGGAGCCGTCAATTCTCTGTTTTTTTATCATATAGAATACCATCCAAAAATTAAAGGGATAAATATATTTTGCATGAAAACCACTAATATTAAAATTTCAAAGCAAGAAGGGATTTTTTTAATCTTTTTTTCATTTTACAAGATCACAACCTTAAGGGATTGCTCAATTGGTCAGTCCTTGGGTTTGCTCTCCAATGGTCACCAGTTCGAGTCCCTTCAAGGCCACTGAGGTGAGTATCCGGCCATAAACTTCAGGGTCACGTGGGATTAGTCGAGGTGAGCGCAAGCTGGCCCGGACATCCACGATTATTAAAAAAAAAAAAAATTTACAAGGTCACAAGAAAAGCCAATTAGATAAATTGATTAAATCCAGGCTCTATGGTTACTAAAGTAACTTGCAAAGTCTTTTTTTTATTTTTTATAAACTACGACCATTGAATGATTCATTCAATTACTTGAAGTGTGACCAAGATTTCTTGCTCTTTTGGAATTGACTATTGAACGTTGATAAGTAGTAAAATCAGAATGTTATTAGTTTTCACTTTGATCATTCAACTTTCTCCTGTTATTAGTCATCAGACAACGAAAAGAGACATTGAATTGAATAGACACCTCCTAGGGAAAAAAATCCCACACGAGAAAAATGCAACAACGACATGTGATGAGACGTGTATTATGATTTTATTTTAAATAGTTTGGATTTATTTATATTTTAAAAAAATAAGCACCTGTTTAAGCCACATTATTTTCAAAACTTATTTTCAACCATGTATTCTCCTATAAAATAATTTTACACGTAAATTCAACACTTTTTCCTATTTTCTAACCACACATTCTCCAAAAAATTACTATTTAAAGATGCATTATCCTCAAAAAATGAGGCTTAAACAGGGGCTTAATATTTGCATGCATTCTTTTTTTCACAAAAGAGACATCTTGGTTTTTTGAATTAATTATATGTAATGTTAAATCATTTTTTAATTTAGCTAAGAAAATTGGTAAAAATTGAAGTCAAAATTAATAATTAATTCCAACAACATATTTTATAGAATCTATAACTTTAATTAATTTTTAAACAATACATTTTTTCATTTTTTTCATTAAAATCTATTAAAACTGTTTTTTTGGCTAAAGGAGGTTGAATAAAAGATATCATACCACCAATCATAGTGCAAGTGCACGACAAAGTATAGTAACGAAGACTTTACTAAGTGTATATCGTGGTTGACACTTCGGTGTACAGACCCCCTCACAAGAAAGGGGCCCACGATTTTTTTTAATTGGTTGTGGGACCCCCTCTTGTAAGGGGTTCTGTACACCGGGGTGTCAACACCGGTGTACAAATAGCAAAATTCATAGTAACAATATATCTCACTTGTTCCGACGAAGTACTGTGCCAACAGTGCTATGTATGTGACACATTAATTATTTAGGGTAGAGATTAAAATTGAAAAATTAACCGTTATTGTTGACTTTTATTAGACGAGTGGGACTCAATAACGACTATATTTTTAATTTTAATTGAATTTTAAGCCATACCAAACATGCTCTTAATGTTAAGAATATTGACCAATGATTATTTAGGGTCCATTTGATAAGATTTTTGTTTTTGTTTTTGTTTCACGTAGAAGAGCTCTATGAAAAAAAATTACCTTAATTATTACTTTGAAACTCATTTTTAAAAGAACTTTAGCTTTCGAAAGATCTTTCAAAGAAAATCACATTGATCTAGCATTTTTTAGAAATTCTTTTAACTAGAAAAAATACTTTTATAAAATTAATCAAACGAGTCTACAAGCTTCTTTTGACTTCTTAAAAGTCACGTCAAATAAACACTTAATATCACATAAAACGGTGTATAACATCAATAATTCAATGATGTTATATAGCATTACTCGTACCACCCATCTAATTTTGTCCATCCAAATACTATTCAAATAAACACTAGCATCCATGTAATGTTATCCACCCTAAAACGGTAGAGCCCCAAGTGCACCCATAAAGTATACGAACATTGCTTGGTGTACATAATTTTTGTACATATCCAAAAATTAAAGGGATAAATATATTTGGCACGAAAAACACTAATACTAAAATTTCAAAACAAGAATTTTTTTTATTTTTTTATTTTTTCCATTTTACAAGATCACACGAAAAGCCAAATTAAATAAATTGCATTAAATCTTAAATTAGCTTTTAATCCAGGCTGTAGGGTTAAATAAGATAACTTGCAATGTCTTTTTTTCTTTTTATAAACTACGACCATGGAATAATCCATTCAATTATTTGAAGTTTGACTCAGTTTTCTTGCTCTTTTGGCATTGACTATCGAACGTTGATAAGTGGAAAAAATCAAAATGTGTTAGAGAGTAAGACACACATTTTGCCAGCTTTTAATAATAAAAAATTTATGCTGCTTTCTCCACGACACAAGAAAGAAAATAAAATAAAAATGGGGAATTAGATACACGGTTTAGTGTGGATTCAGTCCATTCAACATAACTATCTTTTGGGCGAATTCAGGGTGGGCAGGATGAGCTTGAGCTCATACACCCCCAAAGAATAATTAGAGAAAATTCTGCAATTGATTCATTTTATTGAGTCAATTTTGAATTGTAATTCTCGAATCCTAGGAACGGCTCTTAATACCGTTTTGAAATACTCGGGACATACTTCATAACATATCTTTCAATTTACAAAAAAAAAAAAACAATGAGATCGCAATAGCGAGTTAAAAAATGGTTGTGTGAAATAAGTTTGATATATCTAATTCCTGGACGTCACCACTTTTTGCTTATTTTCTGTCTATATTTTTTTATCAGCCGGGTGGGTTCTTGGTATAGTTTTGAAGAACTCATGACCAGTTATTCAACTCGTATATCCAAATGAAAAATCATAATCTAGTAGATTTAAAATAACTAGTCAAAGATCGCTACTAAAATATATTTATAAGAATTCTATTTCGTTCCACTAACTCAGACGTTAACTTAAATAAAATTCTATTTGACGTCAATTGAGACTTGTCTAATTTAAATAACTGAGACATGTGTCACATGTCTAACGAATTCAATTTAAAAAAAATTGCATGCCTCCTTGCTGATTAATCCTAGTTCAGCCCCTATTCACATCAATGTTGTGTAACTTGACAACGGTTTTATTGAGGTTATTCGAGAGAAAAATAGCAAAATATTATCAATTTCAATAAAGCTAGATCGATCTTTTAACCTATAAAAAAAAAATCTTCCAAACCCTCTTTCAACCTATAAAAAAATATTTCAAAGTCGAAAATTAAGAAGCCGGCCATTTTCAAAAGTATGTACCATATAAATCTTCATTTGACTAATTTATAAGGAAAATGTCATGAGTACATAATTGTACCCATAGGGGTGTCCACGGCGCCCCCCTATTGGTGACCAATAGGAGGGCCCATATGGGTGTCCATAATGGACACCCCTATGGGTACAATAGCACAGCCCAATTTATAAATGGTTTATGAATAAAAATATTAATAGGGTCTCGTTTAATGTCCAATTGAAATTGATGTTTAACTTTAATTGATTTCATAAATAATTTATAAATTATATCCAAATGAGGATAAATGAGAACACAAACATAAAAAGCTTAGTCAAATCTATAGTAACTGTAGACTAAATGGGCTTAGACTTGGCACCGTCCAAGAGTATCCAATTAGACCTTGACATCTCAGCAACTATCCAAAGACCAAAAGGAAGAATGGAACATGTAAAGGGCTTCTTCCTTTTTGTGTGTAGAAGCGAATTTGGCTTTGGGACAACTTGTTAGCAAGTTGACCACGTTTGGTCAAACTATGTGACAATCACCCCTAAATCTTCAATTGTTCCCACATAAATATATTCTAACAATTGTTTTCTATTAAGAATTAGAAACTCTTAACTCTATATAACAAAATTTTAAAAAATACACAAGATTTATGAGATTCGTCGTAATGTGAGACTATATCATTGTTCGCTGTTGTATGATTCATTATGATGAAAAGAAGTTTACAAGAAAATTTTCACACCTCTCTCTCTCTCTCTCTCTCTCTCTCTCTCTTGATGAGATATAATTAAACCCTAATAATAGCTCTTTATTTATAATGACTGCATATAATTGCAATAAATAGGTTTCACGACTTGACATTTTCCGTCTCCTTAAATTCATGTAAAGGAGCATGCAATTGCATGTTTCACTTAACATTTTAAAGGAGAAGAAAAATCTCTTAAGATTACAGTGAGAACAGGGAATTGAAATAACCTTAAAATGCGACTAAATTGCTTGGAAAAGAATTGAAGGAAAGGCCAATGAAAGGAATGGCAAAAGATTTCTCCAAAAGCATATTCTCTGATGTTATGCCTCTATTCTACTCACGATTTTCATGAGAGAGAGATAAGATTCTTTGAGCTTTTTAAGCAAATCGAGCTTCGTCCACCGCATCTTTACTCGCCTGAAAAGCCTTACAAACAGGGTAAGAAACTTGACCTAAGACTAACAAAAACGTTTTTAATAGGTTGAAGTAGTAGTTGATATTTTTTTTATTTTCACTTTAAACTTGTTTATTACAAGTAAAACCTACCAAAATAATAAGGATAAAAGTGAAAAGATAAATCAAACTGCTGAAATATTTTATTTTTTAAACTCTTTTTGTGCTTTTCGTGTCAAATTCTCTTCTCTCATAATACGGATTGGGCTTTCCACGAGTCCATTTAGATCAATTGCTTTCCCTTTAAGCCCAGCCTCATTTTTTAATCCAATAATTAGGGCTGGGCCCATAAACTGTGAACCCGACCCTATCCGAATCGGGTTGGTTTGGATTGGGTCTGTTTTCACTTTAAAACGAATTGGGTCGGGTCAGTTTTATTTTAAAATTATGATACTCGGACCGGTTTACGTTACAACCGACCCAACCCGATATGAAAAGTTGAAACTGTATTCCATTTCCAAAAATCAATCCACAGTGAAGCCCTCGCTCTCAACTTCAAAACCTAGCCTCCCTGCAGTCTCCTCTCCCATGCTTCTTTCCTCAATAGGCCCAGCAGTGTATATGTATGCTGACTATGCAAATAATTTGCAATAATCCATCTAAAAATAAGATGAATTTCTACCATAGTCACTAAACTTTAATTTTAATTTTAATTGGGTCATTCACCTTAAGTTTATCTCAATTAAGACACTAAACTTCAATTTGATTTTAAATTCACCATGTTGCCAACTTATGTCACCTATTGTTCCCACAGAAATTTCTTCTTTGACAGTCTACAATTAATTAGGTGTCCCCCTAGAAACGAAAATGATAAATCTACGCGCATTGCCGAAAACTATGCTTGGATTTATTCGCAAATAAATGCAGTCAGACATTAATAAATCCCCTGTTTCTTCAATAATTGGCTAATTGCTTGCTCAAATTCGAGTCCAATCAACTCATGATGCAGACATTAGCCCATCAGTATCGAATCTGAATATGAACCTCAATTATTGGTAGCATCCATTTTTGCAATTTGCAATAAGCACAGAATTTTACATTTCCATTTCTTAACTTGATCGGTTTACACTTGATTATACATCGATCAAAATTATTTTTTCTTCACCAGTTTCTTGTTAGAATTAACCATCTGGCTGGCTATTCACAATCTTCATCCATTCCACAACAAACCGATGCATCCACCAAGGACAGACTCGGAATACAGCTCTCCGACAGAGTCAACCCGGCGAGTTTCTTGTCAACATTCTTCGAGGGACTACTTGGCATCGACCTCATCAACTTGGGACTCTCCAAACTCTTTCTCAATACCTGTCTGATAGCAGTGATCAGATGCTGGGTTGGGTCCGGGGGTGGCCCGGCGAACCTAAATTTGTTGCAGAAGCTGAAATGGCGAGCCATAGCCTCATCTGGGCTTATCAATTTTTGCTTTTCGCAACGTAAAACTTCATCGTTCACTGCCTCTGAGCATAGCCCACAAATCCATTTTCCTTTAAAACGCTCGCGTACAGCCTCTATATAAGACAGGGTGCATTCCTCTGTCAATCCACAGCAATCGCATTCAACAAAATCAACGTCATTTTGCCCTGTAATTTTCGAATCACCACCGATGATACTCGTCGACATGCCTGAAAAAGAACAAATTCACACAAACGAAATGAATCCGAAACATGGGTTTTGCAAACAAAACAGAATTCTATTAAAAGTTAACCTGATCAAAAGAGAGACACGAAATTTGGGGGGTTTGTTTTCTTATCTTTCTTTCTCCCACTTGCCGACCTTGGCTTCCTCAGGGACGAAGAACGTGTGCATGAAAGACATTTCAGAAAATTGGATACAATGATTTGGCTTAGAGAGAGAATATGAATATGAATCAATCAAAACCAATACATCAAATCAAATCAAATAAATTTAACACACTATGGTGTGAATTGGGTGTAAAGGGGTAGAGTACATTACTGGATTTGCCAACTACGCGTTATCTTTGTTGCGAATATTATAAAGAAATGGTTGCTTTCTTTATGCCGTATCGATCACGTGTTTTATGACAGGAGTACGAATCCGACGTGTTATTTTCATTTTCCAGCTAGACTATCCAAACGTGAAATAAAACTACTCAAAATATTTTACTCATTTTTTAACAATATTATATTAATTAAAACAATTAATTCTCTTTACCAAAATAAAAAGAATCAAATAAGAAATTATCTTATTTTTTATCTATCAAGGTGTCCTCAGTTGAGATTTTAATGAATTTAAAAAATAAAAAATTTAATCAATTTCTTGAGTTTGAATAGAAATAATTTGATGTGGAGTAGGTTTCTTTCACATTCTCATTAATATGAAAAATATGAGATACATGCATGGACAAATCAAATGCTATTTTTGTTCTAACTTTTGCTTCTTCTACTTCATGTTATATCAATTTTGTCTCCCCAAAATTGTTAGATAATGAATTTCAATAAATTAAAATGGCTTAATCAAGAAACAAATTTCAAGTTGTACAAACGAGATTGAGTCATATTTCTATTAGACCGAGGGTCATGCGTTAGTAAATGCACGTCTATTCATTTACAAATTGGAATATATGAGTGTACGCGTACATAGGGACGGATGTAGGGGGACGCCATGTCCCACTTGTAGTCCGGTCCTAGATCTGTTCCTGTGCATACATACAAAACATGAATGGGCTATAAAAAAAATTTTCAAGTCCGAGCAAATGAATTGTGTTTGAGCCACATTATTTTGGAATAATGTATTTTGGAATAGTAAATTGATGGAGAATATGTGATTGAAAAAGAAAGAAAAATTATTGATGTGATGAAAAATATTATTTTATTGAAAATGTGTGGATGAAAATGAGTAGAAGAATGAGCATGAAAAAAATAATGTGGCCCAAACAGGGACGAAATAAAATGTCTTATAGATTCAAAGTCAAGTTGGTCCCTTAAATTGTTAAATAGTTTACTCTATATACATATATAAAATAGATGATGGACCAAAGGAAAAGAATGTGTATAATTATATAGTATACAGTTCATGATTGTGAAAGGGACTCTCACTAACAATGAATAAGAAAAATAGGAGTTGGAGTTTGAAGAAGGAAAGGGAGAAGTAGCCCTTGACCTGCGATGGATAGAGAATGATTTTTTCAGTCATATAGTTTGAGCTCCTAGAATATGATGCCCTCGAGATGGACCACCTTCTTTCATACTGAAACTCGCTCGAATAGCAAACAAGAAGATCAATGGGATTTCCGAAGGCAAGTAATTATCCAAGAATGGTATGTGTCAAAATCATGCAGTCATTGAGAGAAGGAATAAGAGTATCTTTTCTTATGCTAAAAGTCAAAATTTTGTGATTAAGCCTCTGTTTGTTCTACATTTTTTTCCAATTTGTATAAATATTATGATCGTTGCACAGTAAAGCAGCCGACATTTTTGACCTCCTTTGTGTGATAATAGGGCCCAGTTGTTTGAAAAAAACGATCAAAAAATTTCTAAGAATGAAAAAAAAATGTAGAACAAACAAGGGCTAAGCATTGTTTCCCCAAGTTCAAAAGATGATTAATAATTTGTTTGAACCTCATCTTTTCCGAAAAATAGATTTTGTAATAGTGATTTTTTTTAGAAAAATTCTAATTTTATGTGTAAAGTTCCTCCAACTGGCCGTGGCATCCGTCATTGAAAATACTGCTATCACTCTCACAGCCCACTTCATCGGAAGCTAGTGTCACATTGTTACGCCGAAGCAATCTATGCCCCCTGCTTACATTGTTACGCCAAAGTTACCCAACGTCGAGTCCATCTCTATTCCCAAATCAGCATCCATGTACTATAGTATTTTCTTTTCATAATGTAGGTTTTGGAGGAACATGAAAGATTTTATCATATATTTTACACAAAGAATTTCAGTGACTCGATTATGTTATCCGCTTTCATACGCAAGTCTCTATTGGTAAACGTAAATCACACGATAGAAAACTTAGCATTTGTTTGCTCTATTTTGTTGAAATTATAGTTGACATTTTAGTCGAGTGAATATTAAAATACATTTTTCAAACATGCACATAGTTTTGAACAAGAGATTCAAAGTTAGAAATAAAACTTATTAATGAACCAGCTTAACCACTGATTTCGTGTTGTCGAGTGGATCTAGGGATGGCAACGGGGGTGGGGCGGAGAAACCTCCCCCGTCCCTGCCAAGCAATTTCCCTCCTTGTTACCCATTTAAGGAGGGGCGGGACCTCGTTTAATTTTTTTAAGTTTTTGATAATTTATTTTATTGCCCCCATTCATTAGACCGAGACAAATAATTTTAGTTGCCATTTTTTTTTTTTTAGTTTTTGATAATTTATTTTTATTGCCCTCATTCATTAGATTTAGACAAATGATTTTAGTTACCATTTTCTATTTAATCTAATGAAATTTCATGAAATTTTCCATTTAAAGTATTGAATTCTAATAAAATAAGATAAAATAAATAAACAAATAAAAATAAATGAGGCGGGGCACCCTTTACATGTCCTCGCCCCGAACCCCGACCCGGGGCAAAATTCACCTCCCCATCCCCGCTCCGAATACCCAATTAAGCGGGGAATCCCTGCCGGGTTTAGGGCAGGGTCCCGCAGGTTTGCCGAGTTTTTTTGTCATCCTTAAGTGGATCGATTTTAATCAGGTTATCTATTTTTTTGTGGCAAATGTCTTGTTTGGTACATTAGAAAACCTCCCTAATAAATTGATTGGTTCACTAGTTCCCTAGTTTACCCCATCCAATTAACACGTTGGTTCACCGATTTCTAAGGTGAACCTCGCTAGTTCAAGGCGACTTTAATAACTATGGTCCATATAAAAAAATGTGCAACGTACTTAAGGCAGAATTGATCTTCTGTCTATAGTGAACATAAAATATATTGTCCATCGATGATGTGCCACATCATCGATAGATAGATCAGTTCTTGTACTTGAGAGTTCAGAATAGCTAGTTGTTTAAAATCAACAAAGTTATATTTTATTTTCGTCTATAAATATCGATACAAGCTTCTTATTTTTCTTTGTTAAAAAAATCAGACCCCATTTTATTGTAAAAATGTATTTTGAAATACTATATTGATGGAGAATGTGTGGTTGAAAAATAAGGAAAAGATTTGAATTTACGTGTAATATTATTTTATTGAAAAATATATGGTTGAAAAGAAGAGAGAGAAAAATGTATTTTGAAAACAATGACTAAGAATGAAACTTGTTTTACAATGGTTGGAAGACTAAGCAAAGGCTACATTAATGACTAGTGAAATATGGTTTCTGAAAACAAAAAAAGAATTTGCTCTTATAAGTGAATACTTTTTCATATGTAGGAATTCAAAATAGTGTACTAATATCAAAACAAATCGGGTAACACATTCAATAAAGTTACATGTGCATAAATTTTACATTAAGTTTGACGTTCTTGTAAAGTGAAAATTTTTTAGACATTGATATTCGGGTTATGCTATGGGTATAAACCATAACATAAGGGTGTCCATAATGGACACATAGAAACTCTCTACTGGGGGACGCCTGTCACTTTTTAGCCATGTTCTAAAAAACGGGAAAACGCGTCGCGTAGGCGCGACGCGCGACCAAAACGCGTCGAATTCGGGAAATGCTGGAAAAATGCGTTTTCCAACTAAAAGTCGCGCATTAGTCCGTCTAATCCCTTTTTTTTTTTAAATCTTTTTTTTTTATATATTAAAAAATCTATTTTTTTCTATAAAAATATATTTAATGCCTTAA
>CAIGRT010079801.1:0-16517 GCA_903798405.1 Fraxinus platypoda | reverse complement strand
GTAGGCTACTCAGATTTTGATTTTGTTGGATGTCATGATGATTTGAAATTAACCTCAGGTTATATTTTCATGTTGACTGGTGGTGCTATCTCGTGGAAAAATGTTATGCAGACTCTAGTGGCATTTTCTACTATGCAGCCTAAATTTGTGGTATGTTGTGGAGCTACAATTCAAGCCGTTCGGTTAAGAAATTTTATTTCTGGACTGAAAGTCGTTGACTCCATCTCCAGACCAATCACTATTTATTGTGATAATTTCGCAGCAGTGTTCTTTTCAAGAAAGAATAAAAGTTCTAGTAGATCGAAACACATTGACATCAAATATTTGGTGGTCAGAGACGAATTTAAGGAAGAGCAGACGAAAATAGAGCATATTAATACAGGCAATGATTGCGATCCTTTTAACTAAGGAACTCGCTCCTAAAGTTTTTACGACAATATGAGTACTGTGGAAACCTTCAATTTTTTGGTTAGTGTGAGTTATTTATGTAAGGCAACCCATATGTTCTTCTGGTACAGCCATTTTCAATAATAAAATATATTTTTCCCTATCTATAAATTGTTTTGAGCATGCATTTAACTTATATATTTTATTATGATATTATTTTGATCTCTAGATATAATAGTTAAAGACATAAGATGAGTCTTTTTAGAGACTTGTGGCTTCATTTTGTTTAGAAATATTTTGAGGACCGATATGAATTAACACAGTTTTTTTTTATCACATTTGGTGCTAAGTTCATGCTGCATACTACCACATTGGTTGGAGGATGGAGATTCATGTCGATAAGGATGCTGACATCTGTAGCTGTGGAGTGATCTTACTTCGTTTGATTGGTGTAACGACCTCCATGTTCGATGTTAACATTCTCGTTGGACCGAATCATGTTGTGTAAGNTCTGTAGCTGTGGAGTGATCTTACTTCGTTTGATTGGTGTAACGACCTCCATGTTCGATGTTAACATTCTCGTTGGACCGAATCATGTTGTGTAAGGTGTTATCATTGCAACTATACTTGTGTGGCCACCTATGTAGCCTAACTCGGATGTTAAAAGTTTTGTTCTATAGCAATCAAATGTTTGCCTAAGTGAGAGAATGTTAGAATAATTCTATTATGTGGGCTTCCATTTGATTGTGAATTTTACGGGTTAGATGTATGGTTTACAATGATACTGTGATTGAGCCCAATATGTTAGTTATCACTTAGGCCGTTGTACACCTTACGGGCTTTATTATTATAATGTTGTAATTTTAAGTATGTGGGCCAGAATTAAGTAAACCCTAATTAGTGTTAGAGTCGGTAATGGGCCGACTTTATGATTTCCTATATAATGGCTAAGTCTCATCTCCTCTTCTTATTGTTTTATTGGCTTGTCCCATTGACGGCTGATTATTTGTTAGGAACAAGGAGATAAAGATTTAGCTGATAATATTTATACATAACAATGTTTTCCGCATGTATGAATTACGAACTATCAATTAACTATGTGATTCTTATTCTTGACATGATTGTATTGAATAATTTCAACATAAAAATGAAATTTTTACCATTTTTGAATTCATTTTTCATTTAACCCTAACCTAATCTTCAGTCATGAAAGCAACTAGGGTGAAATTCTGAGCCTTTTCGGAAAGAATCCTTCGCGTATTTCATCCAAAAAAAATTGATGAAACGTGTAAGGGATCATTTTAAGTTACAAAAATTACTTTTTTGCTCTTTTTATCTGTAAAGTGCATTTGTTGTTGTTGATTTGGCATCAACTTATAACACCAGAAATTCTATTTTCTTTGCATTTTGGGTTGAGCTTTTGCAATTTTTCTCTTTTTGGACTGAATAATTGTCTACAAAATACATTATTTGTCTTTCACAAGGAGTGATCAAATATGTATCACTATTTGATGCAAATTATTGAGTGGATAATGTACTTTAAATAGTAATTTAATAGAAAATATGTAATTAAAAAATAAGGAAAATTTTTGCATTTACGTGTAATATTATTTTATTGAAAAAATATGGTTGAAAATGAGTTTTGAAAAAATGAATTTTTGTAAGAATGTGGATCAAACAGGGTCTCCACTTGAGTAATTAAGCCCCGTTTGGTGGTCATTAATTTACTTTAATTTATTTTTTATACTCATTTTAAATCGGACAATGAAATATTTTTCGCGTAAATGCAAAATTTTTTCCAACTATTAATCACGCATTCATAAAAAAAATATTGTTCAAAATATTGTTTTTTAAATATAAAAAATGATAGCTCTTTTTGAATTGGATTGTTTTGCACTGTACGGTACTTTCTCCCTGCATGGGCCTGTCTCTTGTTCAAATCAGAGTGGCACCAGTAGCAGCAGGCATCCTATGTGCATTCTGGCATTAGCTCTGTTTCTTAGGGTGTCAGTCCCAATGCAAGATTCCCTTCTATCACATGATAAATTTTTGAAGTTGAAATATTATTAATACTTTTTTTTATTTTTTATATTGTCATCTAAAATTTCAGACGGGCGGATTTAGGGAGGGATTATCCCGGCCCGTTAATTTTTTGAGTGTAAAAAAAAAAAGTATTTTTCTTGTAATTTTTTTATTTGTAATTTATTTTTTTTCTACATATTATTAATCTCTGATTTCAGATGTGCCTCCTTGAAACAGATTCAGTTTTGTATATTCATTAGTTTTCTAGCATACATAAATAAAAATTATATCAGTACATAGGTTTTTTTTTTTTTTTTTCTAGCTACTAAGAGTCTGTTCTCTTTGCTGTTTTCAATTTTCAAAAATATTGAAAACACATTTATTTATCTATTTTCATAAACGAATTTCTATAAACGAATTTCCAAAAACGAGTTTAAAAATTACAAAGAAAACAGAAAAAGTCAAAAAAATCGTTTTGGTTGTTTTCAGTTAAAACAAAACAAAACAAAACCAAAACCAAAACAAAATTTCATTTTTTAAATTTTTGAAAAAAATTTCTCAAAATAACAAAAATAACGTGTTTTCAGCAATCTAAAAATGGACACTCAAAATACAAAATCCAAAATGAATTCAAAATTCAAAACAAAAAACAAAAAACTGAAACACGATTAGAATAGTCCCTAAGTGATGCATTACTTTCGACAGCAGAGTTAAGGATTTACTAATATAAATAAAATTGCATATAAACAAAATCGAGTAAATTTGGTATAAAATTGTATACACATTTGATGATAAGCATAGCGATATGAAGAAATTTTAAAAATTAATTATTGAGCAAATTTTAAAATATTTTACTATTGTTGCGTTTATGAAATATATGTTAAGTTAAAAATAATAATTCTATACTACTTTATCCATAAAACTAATCTAAGAACAAAATCAAAAAGTTTCAAGCAAACTAAACATAATGAGTTGTTTGATAGTTTCACTTTTCTTCTTTTCTTATCTAATAATCAAATTCTATATAAATTTTATTTATATTCTAAAATAAGAAAAGAAAATAAAAACATTTAGGGCATGTTTGATACGTTGCTTTTTTCATGGAAAATGGAAACTTTTTTCCAATTCCAACTTTTTATCCTGTTTGATAAACTTTTTTTTACCTGGAATTACTTTTCTTGATTTTGCTCACGTGACCGGTTTTTCCTTGATTTTAAGAAATTCCAATTCCTTTGGTTTTGGTGGTAAACAGTTTTCTATCTTTTTTTTTTTTTCTTTTTGCAATGGAAATAAATTTTATCCCCAATTATAAAAGAAATTATCCCTTTAATTGATAATTTTCATGAAAAATAAAGTCAAACGAACACAAAAAAATTTCAATTTTTATTATTTTTTTATATTTTTTGACAATCTAAATAAATTATATGGGCTGTAAGAAATTTTATCCCTTTAATTGACAATTTTCGTGAAAAACAAAGCTAAACGGATCAGGTGAAAAATTATATCAATCAAACACAATTAATTATAATTCCCAATAAAATAAATTCTAGACAATTTAATTCTCTGCAATTCGTTTTCTTTCCATCTAAATTCCACATTTACAATTAAACGGACCCTTAGTTACATATTTATGATAGGATAATCTTCTATCAACTTTGTGTTAAAAAAAAAAAAAAAAAAGATTATGCCACTTGTACATCAATTGTGTATGCTCATGTTGAAATTTAGTGTGTTGTCAAAAAATAATTGGATGAAAAAATGAATTTTTCAAACTCTTGAATAAGATAATGACAAAGGAATAGCCGAACATCAAGCATGATTGAAAAAAAGAAAGTTTAAAAATATGGTACCAATTTGCATGAAAAGAATAAGAAAAGTAGAAGATAAAGCAAACACGTGTAGAGGCAAAGCGTAAAAGATTAACAATTGTGAGTCACAATCTGATCTGCACGATATCCTAGGAGACACAATGTACATGTACTCGGTCGTATTCCCATTTACCTTGGTCCTCATATTGTCCAATCCTGTCTCGATTTTTTTATTTCATAAATTATTGGGCAGCTATGACGATTTTTGCGATTAGGGTTTGTTTTTACGGAAGCTCGTACATCCGGGAGATATATTTTAAAACTACTTTATTTATGTTGGACATCGGTAAACTAACGGATACACATATAAAACCGTATTTTTTCCCCGTTATTATATTTTATATTTGGTACGTTTATAACTCAAAATATTAAATAAGGCTAAATATTTGATGAGAATCAGTCTTACCGTAACCAAGTCTAGACTTGTGTTTCTTGCTTGTTTGCATGAACCAACTTCCTAAACCTCCAAACGCTATCTTGCAAAGAAATTTTAGAGCTTGTTTAGTAGAGATTAAAATCAAATTAAAATTGAAAAATTAACTGTTAATGTTAACTTTTATTAGACGAGTGAAATCCAATAACGACTATATTTTCAATTTTAATTGAATTTTAATTCCTTCCAAACAAGCTTTTAACATTCCCCCTTTTTTCAAATGACGAATTTTGAAAAAATAATTATTTTTTTCAGAATAGCTAAAAAAAAAAAAAAGATTGCTTTAGCTACAAAGTTAGAGAGAGGTTTGAAAGTTGGCTCAATAGAATTGTGTTTAATTACAACAAATCCAACCCATGTTTGACCAGAGCACTATTTTTAAATTATTCTGAATATAAATTCAAAAACTTTCTACTTTTTAATAACATATTTTTACTGTTAACCACATATTTTCTTCAAAATTATTATTCTGAACTCTGTTCTTCTCTCAAATGGGGGGCTCAATTCTACCACCACAACTTGATTTTCCTTTTGCATTGTCTAATTTATTATTGTAAGGAGAAACTCAATAAATTGATATTCTTGCAAAGTCAAACTATAATAATTTATTTTTAAATAAAAAACCAAAATCGATATATAGTTGGTTTAGTGGGTTCAGTCATATCAAATCAAAATAATAGAGGATGTTTAGTTAAGTTGCATTTTTTTTTTTTTTATAATTTTAACCTCATAATTTATTTTTAGCAATACTTGATCACAAAATAAAAAGTAGTAAAGACACAGACGTCAAAATACAGAAAAAAACAAACCCTACTCAGTCTTAACACGATAGCAGCTTTCCCAACTTATAATAAGCCAAAATATCTGCTTTTTTCCATGCCCGACTCGAGTTCTTGGCCATTAGTGACAGAAAATGACCTTGAGCTCACGCGGCGCTGAACATTCATGCGTCAGCGAAGGACTATCATGTGCGTAAGTAAATGTCGCTGGACACGCGTGCTTAAAGAACTCAGAATAGCCCGAAGCACGACACGTCTGAGGACTGTTGTAGTGGTTCCGACAGCACAGCTCATCCGTGCCGAAGGCGGCGCAACCGCTTTTGCAACCAAGGACACGCCCATTCGGTGCACAGTACTTCAACCCATGTGGGCAGGTGGCGAGCAAATCAGCTCTGCACCCGACCACCGGGCACTGGCCTTTCCCTTCGTGGGGGGTGACAGTCATGGGGATGTTGAACCCGTCGACCAGACTGACTGCATACGAGGAGAAGTCAGCATGGCCGTGGTGGAGAGTGAACTGGGCTAGAGTAGCAGGGGCGGCTCCGCCACGGCCGTCACATTCAAGACGGCCACCGCAGTCTCCAGTGGCGCAGGAGAAGTGACCAGTAGAATAGGTGCACCCGGTACGGGCCCAGATACGGCCGGACCAGTGGGTGGTGGGCGCCGGGAAGGAGCGGTGGGTTAAGGTGTTGAGGGCAAAACCACCGCGCTCGAGAACCGGGTGGCCAGCATTGGGTTGAATGGCTGGCCAAACTGTGTAGGGGCAGTTGTTGACGAGTGTTAAAATGAGACCGGAGTACGTAGCTTTGGTAAGTGTGCACAGGACAAGCAGAAGAAAAAGAGAGAAGATAGTAGAAGAAATGGCCATTATGTGTGTGTGACTTTATGAGTGCTGATTACTGAGTGCGTGTGTATATATAGAAGTAAATTGGAGTTAATTGTTTGAGTGGCCACTGAACTCTACCCATGGTCACGGCTTACCCATTGAACTTTACGTTGCTATCCAATAGCCATTCATCTTATATCCGTTTCACTAAAATGCCCACCGGACGGATTTCGTCCGTGAACTTGATGACGTGGAAGACGAGAAGATGATTTGGCTGTTAAAGTTACTAACCTCTTGCACACGTGGACAAAAAAACCCCAAACAGGCCCTTAAAATTGTCATTTTCCTCAAACCATATCCCCGTTCATCCTCCTCGCATCGAAGCCCTAGGTTTTGCCCCAAATCTCTCCACCCAAATCGAAGGAAACCCAAGCAATAGTCGTTGCCCCAAATCCCTCCAACCCCTCCACTCGAACCCATTGTCCCTTGATTCAGTGGGCGGTTGTGCAAATGGACAGCAGTTATCAAACCCAGCCCGTAGTCTCCAAATCAAATTCGAACATTACACTTGCTGCAGATGGATGACGTGCACATGGATGACGAAATTGAAGGTAAATTATGCACAATGTACGTGTTTTTTGCTTCTTAGTTGCTGCAAATTGAGTTGTGGAGGTAAAGGGAAGATGGGCATTTTTGAATTCACGTAATCCCGTGAAAATTTTCAGAATGTTAAGACAGCCATACCTCTCCACTTTTCCAGTATTCAGCTGAAGTGAAAGATAGTTTGATGGTAGAGTTGTAATCTTTACTGAATGAGGAAATGGATGTTTTACAGTGGACTCGATGAAAACTCCCACTTTCAATGTCACTTGAATCGGCATTTTAGATGAAATTCTTATATTGTGCTTGTTAAAATTTTTATTGTTAGAACACAGAGAGACCAAAAATTTTCAGAATGTTATTGATTTTGTTTATGCAATTGCTGCCGTTCTAGTTCTTCAGTGGACTCAATCGTTATTCCACATTCATTTCTTACATTTTGCTTATTACGTGACAGGTCATGATGACAATCCAAATTTCATAGATTCTGATAATGATGTTGCATCTGATGAAGATGACATATTGTAGGAAAAAAAATGTGACTGATGGGTTGAAGTGGGGTTGGATGGTTGTGAAAGGGTAGTAGAGGACGAACCGATAGATGGTAATGATATTGAAGTAGATGATTTGGAACTTGCTGAACCGATAGATATCGACATATTGTTGTGTTTGAACTTGCTGAATGTCGATAGCACTCTCTGAAATACCCACCTCATGCACAATCACACCATCTCCCAATGAGGTTTCACCTTCCACTATGTTAGCAGAGTCCGTACCGTTCTCAAGAGAATTAATGTCTTTTTTTTTTCCAACCCGAACAAAGTAAGGAACTTCCACAAGCTCAATTAAAAGGTTGAAGTGCTTTAAAAGAATTAATGACTTTTTTTTTTTCCAACCCGAACAAAGTAAGAAACTTCCACAAGCTCAGATAAAAGGTTGAAGTGCTTCAAAAGAATTAATATCTTTTTTTTTTCCAACCCGAACAAAGTAATAAACTTACTAATTAACAAACGGATATGTGCAACAATGAAAGAGTGTTGGTGGCGATGGAGTAGTACGGACGATCGGATTCAGACTTTTTCTTCTCTTGGCCGGAGGGGTACCGACCGGAGATCTCACGCACGGGCGCCAGAACCGGAATCTAACTTTTTCAATTTGGGTAAAATTTATGGCTTCGTTGTTTTTTATTTTTCCATTTATGTGTCTACGTTATACCTCGTTTATGTCTTTCAGAAATTACTTTTTCTATCTCTCACGTGTTGCTTTTTTTCCCTCCAAAATTTGCCTTTGACACGTAGGACAATTTAAAAGCATGTCAACATGACCCTGTCCTAAAAGTTTAATTCCTCAAATTATTACACAATGGATAATAGGTACATTAAAAAAAATTAATTACTTTTTTAGCATTTTCTTAACATGATGAATTGAAGTTTTCTATTAAAAACCTAAGGCTATGTTTGATAGCATAGATTTTTCATGAAAAATGGAACTTATTTTCCATTTTCCATCTTTTGCCTTGTTTGATAAGCAAAGTTTTCCCTAAAATTAATTTTCTTACTTTACCTCNATGAAAAATGGAACTTATTTTCCATTTTCCATCTTTTGCCTTGTTTGATAGGAAAAGTTTTCCCTAAAATTAATTTTCTTACTTTACATCACATGCTTACAATTTCTTTGATTCTGTGGAAAACAATTTCCCACTATTTTGGTGGGAATTGGTTTTTCAATTTTATTTTTTTTGACAATTAGAAAAAATTCTAGATTCAGTGGTAAAATTTTTTTTCACTTTTATTGACAATTTCATACAAAACAAAGTCAAACGAATGGTATTCGGTATAGTAATTGTTTTTTTCAATTTTTTTTTTTTTGACAATTGGAACAAATTCTAAACCCAATGGTAGGAAAATTATCACTTTAATGGACAATTTTCATAAAAAATGAAGCCAAACGGACACCAAACTTTCAACATTTTCCAGGTGGAAAATTATACCAATCAAACACAATTAATTACAATTCCCAGTAAAACAAATTCTAGGCAATTCAATTCCCAGTAAAACATTTTTTTTAAAAATTATCGCTTTAATGGACAATTTCCATGAAAAACAAAGTCAAACGGACACCAAACTTTCAACATTTTTCAGGTGGAAAATTATACCAATCAAACACAATTAATTACAATTCTCAATAAAACAATTTCTAGGCAATTCAATTCCCTGTAAAACATTTTCTTTCCATTCATTTTCCACTTTTACAATCAAACGGACCCTAAGTGAATTTCTCCTTCAACAATTAAAATACCAAAATTGAAAATGTTAGTCTCAACATTTTGCTATTGTATTTCTTGACAGTTTGGTCAGCGTGTATCAAACAAATTCTTTTGATATAGTAATTTGTCCAAATTACTTGAAGCTGCATATTCCTTACTTTTCTTTAGAAATTGGGAAGATTGGAAACAATACATGTCAAACAGTCTTGTAATTCAGTTTAATTAATCGATAATTTATTTGGCACGACTATTTTTTTGACACGATTAAATAATTCATTTTCTTTAATTGGTTGTTAAATTTGTTATGATATTCGTGATAGTATCGTTGAGCATCTATTATGTTTACAAACGATTTCTTACAAATGAAAGTCGAAACAATACATGCTCGAAAGAAGAATTGTATGTCTAGACTATTCGTTTACATTTTTCTCGATAGTTTGACATGCTATATATTACAAATTAGAAAAAAAATGTATACAAAAATTCTGAAATACACTATACACTACTTCATAGGATGAACGACAACCTATTACAATAAAGTCTCTTTTACCCGTGAACATAAACTAAACAAATATAAAAATAAGTTGTTCGACATAACCATCATAATACAATTTCAAACAAATTTAACAAATTACAAAAAAAAATAAAAATTTAACACACTTTTTTCCCAGTGAATGAGGTCCCACTTCATAGTCTTATTACCTCTCTTACGACCACTCTTGTAGGGAGGTCAACCTACCCAAGTCGAATTCCATCTGCAACACCACTAATATAAAAAATTCCTATGTCAGAGAATGAAGTAACATGCAATGAATTCATACAACACAGAGTTAATCATGTCAAACACATCCACAAGTAGGTGAATTTCTTAGCAGTTTTTTTCATTTTATTCCAACTGTTGAGAAATCCAGTAACCATCTGTCCAGAATGATATATTTTCTCGATACATATTGAAAATGAATTGTTGAGATACAAACATGAATCCCCAACTTTAGCATATGCTTCGTATAATACCTAAAATACATTTGCCATTAGGGCAATCCACAATTACCATAGAAAGGGCTACTAATATATCAATCCAGGAACTATACCACATTGCAATAATGTGAATGTATGGTACCAAAATAATGACAATACACAATTACCATAAAAAGTGTTAATAACATATTGATCTATGAAGTCAATCTACATTACTAAACGTGAATATATCAAAGCAAAATTTGGGCAATCAAAATTAGTGAACAATACGAATGCTTAAGCAATGACAGATTTTCTCGACAGATGAACTGTTTACAATGGAACTTCAACTTTTAAGATTTTAACTTGACCACCTAATTTGAACCATGCGTTTTACAATGAAAACTAACATCAAATGCATAAGACACTAAATATGCAAATGCCCCTAACATTAATAAATTTTCAGAAAAGCCAAGTTCTTGGACAATTATATGGAAATCAATAATTCACATTCAAATTTAAAATCAATTATTCATGCACATAAAATGAAAAAAAAGAAGAAGATAACATCAGTAACAAAAACAATAATGAACTAATTTCCAAGCAAACCCATCATCGTGTTCCAATCAAAGCCCTAACACGAACTCAATTCTTCAGAAAATAAATCACATTGGAATGTATACTCTAATTTTCAAGTAAACCACCATCAAATAGAGGCAAAAATACTACTTTATTTTTGGAGAAACATCAAATATTTTTAAATATTATCAAAAAGTTATCGAACAAAACCTTAGTTTCTTTACGATGGGAGATGAACATACCTTGTGTTACAAAATAAGGAGAACATGAGAAAATTTCTTGTCGAAGTTACTTTTGGTGGTACAACTTTTCTTGTCCTTTCTCGATTTTTATTTTATTTATCTTTTTGGCATATCGAAATGCACAATAATCCGTCGGAGAAAGATAAGGGAGAATATGGAAGAGAGGCGTTTGTGAATGACAGTTAACGTATGTGGGGGTTGCATGGGGGATACGAAAAAGAAGAAGGGAGGAAGACAAAATGAAAAGGAGAAAGAAATTTTGGGTTTCATATGTGGGGGTGGGCGTGTATTTTAAATTGTAGAAATTACATGGAACCAAAATTTTCAAGTTATCATTTCAAAAATCAGATTTAAAATTTGTTTTTACAAAAATGAGATCTTCAAATTTTAATATTAATAGTAATATTCTAAAATTAAGTTAATCTATATACCCACCCTATCTCTATCCACCCAAACCCTAATTATTTTTGTCTTTCACTTCTCTCTATACATTCTCTCCATTCTCTCTTCTTTTTCTTTTAAAACATCGAACCACCACCAGGGTTGACGCCGCAACGATGACGACCACGACATGACACCACAACAACACAATATGGACATGACCCAACCCATTTGTTGAACCATTACCCCGCTTGCTACCTTGAAATGCAAACACAAAACACAGACACAGGCGGCGTGATCCCCGTGTTCGAAGATTTGAGAGTGGCGATGTCATCTCCGACATCACGATGCAACAACTTGGGATGGTTTTCATGCTATTGTGGTTTTCAACAGTGGCTTCGTCATCTCCGACTCTAATTAGATTTTCTTTGCGGTGGTTTTCATGTCGTCGTCGTAATGCTGAGATATTGGCAGTGTCGGTAAATCTACTTAGTGTAGTGACTGAGAAAATAAAATCTTGTGTTTCATTTTAAAAGATTTTGTCTTGTATAAATCGAAAAATAATTTGGATTATGTTATTTCGTCACTACAACACTTCCAAATAGTTCAAATTAAATTTTTGGTCACGACAGTAAATTTGCGCGTACTTGTCTTTTAAGGTGTCCAATTTCTTTTAAATATTTGTGATGACATATTTTAAGTTCCTAAAATTTTAAAAATATAGATACACTTATTGTTATGCCAAATAGTCCTTAAACACGGTTTTTGTCTTCAAATTACTCCTATCTATTCAGCCATGAGTTTTAATTTTTCTCATCCCTCAACGTGACTTTTCTTTTTCTCCACTAGGCATTTCATTTGAATAGGTAATAACCACTAAGTGTCATAATTGTTTAATCATTTAATACCCACTAATTAAAACCATTATGATAATTATAAGGAAAAACTCTCCATTTCAATTGAAAAGTAACATGCACGTTAATCATGAATCACCATTTATATGCCTAAATAATATTCCACTTTCATTTGTTTTTACTTACATTTTTGGTCACTGCTAATTGCCTTTACATTTTGTGTTTGATAAGCAACTACATTCTACAATCCCTAAAGCCATTTTTTCTCTCCCAAACTAAAATTCTTTTACATAAAATCATTTCGCCTTTTCCCATAGATTTAAGGCACCTTGGATTTGAAAATTTTCTGAAGGAAAGCCTAAGAGTACGCTGCATTTTACTACATATTGAACGCAAAATGATATTCAAACTCCAAGTGTTTAAGGTAGGGATGTTTACGACACTTTTGTAAGTAGAGTAACATTATTTATTTTCAGTTTCCATTAACGTGTTATTGTGTTACTCATGAGAGAATGGAAGCACCCTATGGGTGATTCAAATAAGAGATGAATTTTGATTTATGAAAAGGGGTTGTTAAAGCCTAAAAGTAAGTGGACTGCCTGATCACCGGTTCTCTTTACAATTGACGGTGACACAAATAACCAAGTTTGCATTTTTAGAAAACATATTTTTTTTTTCTATTTACTTAAGTGTTTCCTACTGAGTATTACTTGAGATACTCACTCCTACAAAATTTACAAGTTAATTGAAGGGCATGGCAAGGGTTTGGCATTGTGGCAAGTGCTTGGCGATTTGAAATGCTTTGAACTTTTAGTAAAATTTTCATTCGTGTAAATCTCTTATGAATTCTTAGACGATACTTTCAAAATGTTTAATTTCTATTTTCGCCTAGTTTTACATATATTGCATGTCAACTATAACTTAGAAACGTTGGAATGACTACGCATGAAAGTTATTTATTACTGGATTGAATTTCAGATTCTGTCCTTCTATTTGAAAGTGGTAAAACGTAGGCTATGGTACATATTTTAGAATGAAATCAGTGGGGTTTCAAAGATCTATGAGTCCTCTAATAGTAATCTTTGGAAGTTCCCTAAAATATTATCTAGAGAAAAAGTTATGTCCATTTTGGTAGACTACGTCGAGTTAGTTCCGAATTTTCTGTCCAGTATAGTCGAACAATATTTTCATGTTTCAAACATTATCATCGAGACCCTAATTTTTTATATAATGTACATATATGAATCTTATAGTCCCTGTTATAATTTCATATTTTTTTGTCAACGTTAGTTAGATCAAACACAATTTTCTCTTTCCGCTGCTGTATAACGATAATTACTGAAATTCCTCCAATGTTTTCCAAAACTTTTCTTATTTACAATTTATTTTGGTTAGCATTAAAGAGGTCAAACAAAGAGCATATTTTTTTTTAACGCTTCGAGTTCCTGGAATCTGGGGCGTTACACTTAGGGTTGGTGGTGGTGTTGATGCTGCTTGTGGTTGTGGTTTGGGGGTGGTTTTGGTGTTGTTGGGGGTTTAGGTGGTTTTTGTTAGTTGTGTAGGTGGAGGTGTTGGCGATGATGGTGGATCTGGCTGTGACGACGACAGTTAGGGTGGTGGTAGTAAGGGACCTTAGCTATGGGGTGACCCTTCGGCCGGGTATTGGTGATGCTGGTGATGTTAGCGGGATGTCGCGCTATAGGTAGTGGCGAGTCTGGCGGTGGCGATGAGGTGTTCGTTTTGATTTTTGTTGTTGGAGTGGTGGTTTCCATATTTTGGTACTGCTGGGTTTGGCGTGGTTTTCGTTGGTGGTGCAGGTGTTGGCAATGGTGGTGGCGGTCGACGGTGATAATGGCGGTGGCAATCATGGCGGCGGTGGCGATCATGGCGGTGGATGGGATGGGGGTGTTTGTGACCAATAAATTTGTTTACTTGTAACCAATAAAGAAATAATATGTGACCAATTATTTGAGATTATGACCAATAAATTAGATATTTTTATGATCAATAAATAATGTGATCGATAACTTGTGACCAATAAGTAATGTGGCATAAAAATTCGAGTCGTGATTTATAAAATTTGTGATTTGTAACCGATAATAAATTGGGACCTATAAATTTTTTGATTTGTGACCGATAAATAAATTGTGACTTGTAAGATTTTTTATTTGTGACCGTGAAATAATATGTGATCAAATAGTATAAAATTGTGACCTTAATATATTTAATTAATAAAATATATATTTAATTAATTATTTTATAATTCAAATTTAATTAATATCTGATTTTTGAAATAATATACCTTGTTTCTTAATTTTGAAATGTGTAAAACTTAATCTCTTAGATATGAAATTTTCCCGTTTAAATTTTTGTACAACTTTTGTCAAAATCTCAACTCAGTAACTAGTGTAGAATGTGAAAGTATTTTTTTTTTAGTTTTAGAATGGTATAAATGTTCAAAATGACAAATATGACAAAATTAGTGAACAGTGACATTCTTGTAATTGAATTAGAGTATGTTTGATCCCTATTTCTCTCTCTTCTTTTCAACCATACATTCTTCAATAAAATAATATTAAACATAACTCAAAAACTTTTCCTTTATTTCTAACTATATATTTTTCATCAATATACTATTTCAAAATACATTTTACACTAAAAATGGGGCTCAAATAGGCCCTTAGCAACATGTGGTGCGATTTCTTCATTTATAAAAGCTCTCTAAATTGCTGAATGTACTTTTTAAAAATAAAGAGTATCTTGAAGATGATATAAGGATTAAGGCATCTTCAATGGGACACTATAAATCACCAAATATAAAGTCTCCGCCAATAATACCTCAAATATAGTGTAAAAAATAGTGTAATTTAACCCCATTTTACCCTTGTTCACACTTACTAAAAATTGTTTCTTATATCTGTATCCTTCTTTAGTTCATGTTTGATTCCCATTAATTGGAAAAAATGAGTTTTGAATAATATTTTTAGGAAAATGTGTTGTTAAAAAGAAGGAATAAGTTTTGGAAAAACATATAAAATATTTTATTGTATGAATGTATGATTGAAAATGATCATGTAGCAAACCATAAAATAAATTAATGAGAATCAAATGGGCCCTTAATATTTTAGTATTAATAGATTTTAACTGATTCATAATTATTTTAATATGATGAGTTATTTTTATTTAATATTTATTTTTAAATTCTAATCATTTAATAAGTAATAATTATTTAAACAATAAATTAAAATTGTTCATTAAAAAATCAAAAGTTACAAATTTGATATTGAATATATTAGCACTAGAACATTTTTTTATATAATTTTTAATTTAACGATTTTAAATAATATAATTTGTAAAATAAATTTTGATATAGAATAATTCAAAATAAAATTTGGTGTAATCATTGGAGAGGTTCTACCAAATTATATCAAACTTGATGTAGATCATCGGAGATGGAGTAATACTATTTAGCTCCACCGAGGTTATAACTACAGTGTATATAACGCTATTGTGACATTAAATGATAAGTATATCTTTTATTTAGTCTATTACCTAACACTACATAAATTGGAGTTAAAACCCTAATAGGGTTAAATAACATTATCTTGGAGAAGGTCTAAGTATCTTTTAAATGTATAGGTAACAATTAAGGGAAAATTGGAGCGGAGGTCCCAAACCTTTCATTTTGCTGTACATTATACCCTAACCTTTCATTTTTGCCGCCGCAGTCCCGAACCTTAAAATTTAATTGCAGTTGAGGTCCAAATCACTGATTCCATTCATAATGCCGTTAGTCAACAGTGAAATTGTAATTTTGACTCAAATGGACAAGTTAAATGAGGGGCAAAACGGTATATTTACAATTTCCATAAATAATTAAATAAAAAATGAAAAACGAAAAATGAAAGGTTAGGGTGTAATCTGCAGCAAAATTGCAATTTCGCTGTTGACTAATGGCATTGTGGACAGAATCAGTGATTTGGACCTCGAATGTAGTTAAATATAAATGTTTGAGACTGCGACCACAAAAATGAAAGGTTAGGGTATAATCTGCAGCAAAATGAAATGTTTGGGACCTCCGTTGCAATTTTCCCAAAAATTAATTTACCATGATCTAAACTTAGCCAGACATGCTCTCATTCAAATTATTTTGAAAGGAAGTCCCAGTCTGTAACCAGAAAATGCATGCATGAATCATGATTATATACAGGCTATAGCTAAAAACAGATAAAGGAAAACATGAAAAAAAAACTCTGTTCTAAAAAGATCGCCTAGGCGCGAAGCTTGATGAAAACACCTCGCTTTGAGACTAAGCGGTAATTA
>CAIGRT010079800.1:0-20654 GCA_903798405.1 Fraxinus platypoda | reverse complement strand
AACACATTTAATTAACAATTCCTTGGAAAACAATTTCTAGGAAAATCTTTTCCCTATAAAACATTTTCTTTCCACCCATTTTCCACCCTTGCAATCAAACGGACCCTAATAGAATATTTAGACATAAATCGTGATCAATAATAAGACGTGCTAATTAATTGAGAGTTAAGGATAAAAATGTAATGAAAAAAGTCAGAAACTCAAATTTGACAATATAAAGGTCGAGGACCTTCATTGGAATCAAAATGTAGAGCAATTAACCCAATTCTTTAATAAAAAAAATTGAAGTCTCGGAAAATTTTCAAGTAGTTAAAGTAGGGTGATGAGATCAAGTTGTGAAGGCATGAGAGCAAGAGAGTTAATACATGTATAGTAGGTTTGTCCAATAGGCTCATTTATTTGTTGCTCCCTACATTTTAATGGTAATTTGATTATAATAGAGGTCTTATCGAATTTGATGATACCAAAATACGTACCTAAAACGACCCATGGTCGGGAAGATGACCAAGTTGTAGATTCGGACGAAAGCCAATCATGAACAACTCTAAATACTTGAAAAAAGGCTATGAGGTGTGCTTTCGTAACATATAAAGAGAGAATATATGCAGAAATCTATGAATTTAGAGCAATAAGTCGGAGAATGTCTGCATTATGTAGCAGTATATAGTGCTTTATGCCGCAGCCTTCGAGTTAGGGGCCTTATCTTGTTAGCAATCTACATTTATACCAACATCCTAACCGTTGAAGGACTAGGTCTACTTAGATAAGAATAAGGTTAAGCAGAGGTACAGGTTCACTAGGGGTAGGACGGTCACCGAGTTCAGGATGTGTCAAGAGTTTAAGAGGAGGCCTAACTTACTTCTCGAGCAGCAATCCTCGGGAAACACAGTCCGGACGAGAATGGCTTCTCGGGATACATAAACTGAGTAAAAAGTCTTCACAAGGAGAGACCGTATGGTCTTCCCCGTACGACCATAAAGGAGGTGTATCATGGCATCTGAAGACAACGATAGTGTATAAGATTAAGAAGTGTACTGAATGGTCCTATACAACATATATTTATTAGCAACTATAGATTTCAAACTATTATACAATCTACCTAATGACAACATAAGCTTTACATGACAATATTCACTGTACAAGTACAGTCATTACAAATAATATCGAACATAAAACTTGTCGTAAAGTAAATGGTTGTGGTTGACAGCATAATAGAGAGATGTCTCTTAATGAAGTCGCGCAAATGATTAAGTACAATCAAGAATGTATCGACCGAAGAAGGAATAAGGCGCTTACAGGAAGCCGGTGGAGTTGGTGCAATTCGGATTGCTGAAGCCTTCAGTTCACGTCAGTTTTTCTATTCACCATGTCATGGTAATATAGCAGTACACACATAGGTTGGCCAACAATGCAGAAAAAGCACCAGAACATCATGTTTCCCACCTGGAAGAAAAATCAGCAGCAAAGTCAAATTTTGAAGTAAAACCGTGCAGAATAGAAGGCTGAGAATGGGGAACGGAACATGTGGCTAAATTCAAACCACGATATCCAAGCAAGAATTACCATGCGGGCAAAATGAACAGATAAAAACATAGGCATACAGTGAAGAAAAATGTACCATTGAATTTTTGAACTTGTTCTGCAAATAATTCGTTACAATAACCAGAGGAACCTGTTCAGAGACGATACCAGAGCTCATAGATTATTTAAAATCTCAAAAAGCAGATGTAGTTCAGAACCAAATTACAATTCAACATTTTTCATAAATGATACGAGGACGATAGGGTAAAACAAGAACTCTCAAAATGGTAGTGACCATTATTCACTCACATCAAAACTTTGAGAAGATAGTCACATCACTGACGTCAAGAGAGACTAAATTTTGCAAATGCTGGTATTAAATGTCATTACCTGAAACATAATTCCAATGAATGCCCACAACTTGAACATGTGGCAAGGAACAGCAATACACAGCTGCAGACAAGCATACTTAAATTGTATCATCTACAAAAACTAAGGTAGTAGATTTCGTTTACGAAATTCATTAGATCCACAACTAAGCATTTCCAATGAAATGGGAAGAGAAGGAAAAGAAGAAATCATCACATACCTCGTGGAAAATAGCAGATACGAGGAAGGAAACCAAAACCGCACCTCCCTGCATCAAAATCAATTGACAGTAGAACCAGACACTGTTGTTGTAAATGAAAGCAATAGAGATTGCAAATAAGGTCAACCCCGCGTGTCAATATTGCATATAGAAATTCGGTAGATGCAGTAATGGCTCAAAGAATCAGTTTTGGCACCTTATTATGCATTCCCCCTACAACCGAATGGATGGATAGGATAGGCTTGGAGTTTTAAGTGAGATAAAATGTGGGTATTTGATGTAAATTTTTCCTTTTACTGTCAAAACTTTTTGCCACGAATCCGTTGGTAGTAACATCATGTACTTTAAGGTTAGGCTCTTCCAGAAAGTGTATAACTATTCTCTTGTAAAGGAAATTATTTTGAACGCCCTTTATAGAAAACAAAAAATCCAATTGTGAAAGGGAGTATGTATATGTGTGCCTCTATCAACAGTCACCCATAGGCAAGCAGTATCACTTGTGACAAAATTTCAATAACCTCAAAACATTTGGCAAAAAAAGTTTAATCTCAAAGAAGTATAGTGGCTAGCCTTCTCAAGACTCCCAATACAAAAATAAGATGGAACGTATTTCCAAAAGTATGATCTTGCGTGGTCTATGTGAAGGCTAGTTTAAAAATGGAACGTATTTTACAGCTTATACCATGCCATCATATCAATTTGGTCAATAAGTTATATATCGCACTGCAGTAAATTTAAAAGAATAACAGAAGCAGCTGCTTTACCTTCGGTATCCCATTCCTTAAGCATGGGAAATATATATGTCGGACCATCCATTTGTGAACAGGCTGTCACCAATAAAATCTCAAAAGAATTATGTTGGATGAAAGATAAATTTGTTGCAAAAAAATAAAAATGGAGAACATAAATAGTAACCAAAATGTAATTGTAATTAACTAGTGCTTTAAATAGTGATGACCACTCACTCTATCATCATGGTCAGAATCCACAATCGCCTCCTTTTCCAACCAACACCCCCACCCCACCAACGAAATAAAGAAAACATTAACAAAGAGATCTACTCACCATATTCCACATTCTCCAATACTGATGATGCCACCGTAATGAACAATCAATTAAAGAACAGAATCAATAATCAGCCACAAAATGGTTGCAGTGTAAAATGATGTTGAAAAAATTTTCCAGGCCGTATAAAGCTTACCTCCTCAACTGTTTTTGCATTCCACCAATCTTTGTAGAACTCACGATCACCAAAGCGGAGAAGTTCGGCAAGTATATTTAGCCTAAATCAGAGCGCTGCATATCAGTATGGATAGAGTAATGCAATTCAAATAAGCCGTGAACTTAGTTTTATTTTCACGGAAAGGCACCACAAACTAAAACCATCTTGGTTATTTTGCACATAAGAACTACGAAGTTTTATCAAGAATGTATTAACACTTTTATGTATTATTAACTATAAGCTTTTGTCCAGAGCAGACAAATTGGCAACATCAGCTATTTTCCTACTTCTGTTTATCCAGGCCATCATCGAACAAAATGCAAAGAGGCCTAACCACCTCCCAAATGCATATCTTTATCTGGTCAACTCATTCTCTAGAGAACCTCTCTGTCTAGATCATATTGTTTGGTCGCGCAGTTTTTTAAAATACTAGATTTATAGAAGCTATAAAAAGTTACCACCCTTACTCAAGCCTTGTTGAAATTAACTAGGCAGAGCAGCGCGATTTAAAATTTCCATCGTACTCAAATATTTAATGTCATGGCAAATGCATTGTGTTTAATTAGTAGCAGCAATTGAATTGCAAAGATCTGATTAAAAAGAAACATGTGTACACAAAGTGGTTGTACAAACAAGTAATTGAAAGAAAAACCAAGTTGCCATCACTGCTCATTCTCTGGCAGTAACAGTGCATTCAGAAAATTTGTTGGAATTAAATTTCTCAATTAGAACGGAAGTCTCTCTCTCTAGGCAATCATTTTTTCTCTTTTAACTTTGTTTTTTGGATCTTACCACACGTCAGTCTTAATATTTTTTTCCAATAGCTAACACTCGATTTCAACTTCTTTTGGGTTATTATTACATGGTAAAACACTTGGGACATCCATAATCGGCAAAGATCTTGTTTTCAAATTGCTTATAAGTGATTTTTGGAGAAAGATTATATAAACAAAATTCCAAAGCAAACAACAATATTCCAATGTATGAAAATCAACTTTCAAATTACAAGATTCTGAAGCAAACAGAATGATGGTCGTATGTATAGAGCATATTGCTGCTTTGGCAATTTTCACGATGGTGCTAAAAGAAGAGACAAGAAAGTTCCATAAAGCAAAATCCCAAAGATTACAAAGTGGAAAGAAAAGTTTTCTATTAATTTGAGAAAGAAAGAACGTACCAAAGATGGAAATAACAATAAAACATACAGAGCCACACGTATAAATTTGGGACTGAAAGCTTCAAGACCCTCTCTATAGCATACAAAAGGTTTCCTTTCAAAGGATGTTGAGAGTTTTGCACGATAGGGTTGATATACTGCACGATGAAACAAATTATATAAACCAAGTTTTCATTGACATTGCAAACGCCTTGTTAAAATTGACCTCAAAGTAATAAGGAAATTACCTGTTCTATAATAAATCCCTGGAATCCTGTAAATATCACCAACTTAATCAGTTGGCGTACCACCCAACCCTTCCGGATGCAAGCTGTACGGGGATAACTTGGCTGCAAATAACAGTACTTCAGTAGAGAAATAGCAGAACAAAATCTCCAAAAGTGATGTAATAAAGAAAACAGAGAAAAACAACCGAGTTCAATATCTTTACATCAATTATTAAGTGCAAAACAGAAAAAAGAATAATTATTTATGTTGTAATATTAGGATAAAAGTTTGTAACTGCAACGATAACATGTAGCCTCAAAAACGCAAGCACTATCTTAGGCCAGTTCTCACAACCTCATTTCTGCCCCCAGAGCATCTTCGTTCACATTTTATAACAAACCATGCAACATGGAAAACAGAACCCAGGTTAATACTATATACGCTACTTTAAGAAACCATAGTATTAGCTGAAAGCTTCATTTCTTCATTTTACTTCTTATTTTTGTTTACATATTAAGTGTTCGCAAATACTCCTCCGTATGAACTTGTTAGCTCATGCAGAAGTATAAGGAGATGTACATAGCTATGCTAAAACACAATAAACATTATGAACATAAGAAAGAAGTTTGATTATTACTGGGATTCATGATTTTAAATTCTTAGCGTATATAAAAAACTAAATGAGGTAGAATTGTGTAAATAATGAATATTATACGATTATAGTACACATGAAGACATGGTTTCAGACATAATTAACTGAACAAATCATGAAATCAAAGTCCTCACATGGTAAACTACAATTAGTACAGAGTCGACACCTACAAGTCAGTAAGATTGGTGCACTTGCAGACATGACACGCCATGCGTACAAAAAGATCCTATGCAACCATCGACGAAGCAATGTATACTTTTTGCATTTGTAAAAGATTTCCGCATTAATAAATTAAAAATTTCAGCATGATTAACTAAAAGCCAAGTGTGTTTACCTGGTAACATAATGTAGGGGCAACTATGAAGTATACCAAATTCTTAAGGCTCGCATCGTCAGTGTAATCCATATTCCAATAACTGGACAAGGTTTCCCCCTGCCCATGGCATCATAGTGGAAGTTTGATATGAGATTGAAAAAAATAAAATAAAAAATAGTGGTATTAACTCCATTGATCAAAGAGATTAGAGAATGATTAGTTATCTATCCCTGAGAGAGAGAGAGAGAGAGAGAGAGAGAGAGAGAGCATCACTAAAAAAAACAAAAATGCATAACATGGTTAATTATTCCAAAAATAAAGAGCAGAACATATCGAATATGGAAACATCTCTCTTGAGAAAAAATAAAGAAAATGTGCAAATCCACTATAACAAAAGCTGAGTTCACTGCTGTTTCACCAAAGACAATGGCAAAGTGCCATGAAAGATTATAAGATTCAGCAGAAAATATATTAAGAGATTTTGAAATTATGGAAATCAGTGTTTCCCTAGCCAATTTTCTGTCACCGTCCTTTAACTAGTCTTGTCCAAGATATAAAGGCAAAACAATTAGGAAATTACGCAGTAGCCAAAGTGAGAGGTGATGAGGGTTCTTTCTACCTTGTCAAGTGACTTTGCAAGTGCTCTCATATCATAATTTGTATGTGCGTAAGACACCAACTTTAACCACACAATGCAAGTCAAGAGCATTAATGTGACACCTGATAGAACAGCAGAATCACACCTGCACAATTTCAAACTCATAACTATAAAATCACGTTGGAACTACCCAATTATTCCACACTGCTTAAAAATAGTCTCACAACTTACACTTGCAATTATTTATTACGATCTGTTTCCTACCTATTCCAGTCCCCAAAAATGTCATCCTTTGAAGGCACTTTGTTTCAGCAATCTACATTACTAATAACACTCACATGGACCAGAATAAAAGTTTCAAGCCAGTGTGAAGGTAGATGTTCTTGACTACCCAACCCTGAATACATAAGTTATTTTCCTACCTAAAGCTTGACTTACAATACAGTACTTTTAGTATACTCCAGAAAGAGGCATACATCATATGCTATGATACAAATAGCTTTTTAACTTTATATAAGGACGGTGTAGGAAAAAAGAAAAAAGAGAGTGTGTGTGTGTGTGTGGTAACTATTTTAAAGTAGTAGATGACGAACCTAAGAATGACCATAACTGGATACAAGATTTCCGCTGTAGTTATTATAACATGAAGAAAGACAGCAACCTGCAATATAAAAATATAAGTTGAAATTTGAAAAGACAAACCCAGACCTCAAAGAATTGCCATGCTTAGGATGCATAGTTTGGAATGATCTCAAATCACATGGTAACTGGACATCTTATATCAATAATATGGAGCCAATCTAGAAAAATAAAGATGTCATAAAGAGTGGGGTTGGGGGGGGGGGGGGGNGGGGGGGGGGGGGGGGGGGGGGGGGAGGAGAAAGAAAAATAGGTAAGCCATCAGGAAAAAATAACTTGAAACTCAAAAGCAATATCAGAAATACAAATAAGAAATTAAATGATAATGGCATAGCTTTCAAATTCTACAGCGTGACAGCTTAAAATTCTCCTGCATTCGTTGCCATAAAATTTCCAGTTCATATCATTTGTTGGTTTAGCTAACCATGATAAGTTTATTAAAAGTATTAATGAATTAACTTTTATAATAAATTAGAAAAAAAAACCATCTCTTAGAAACAGAGAGATGCTAGTGAAAATTTACAATTATTCATAACGTTGGCAACACAAGGTACGGAACTGCATGTCTTTCAGAGCCTCAAGAAATACATTTATTATCAATCTCGGATTTATATCTATGTAAAGGATGAAATCATATGCCAAAACATTGCGTGGTAAGTGTCATGCAGATTCAATAAGAAAAATAAATGCAAGTAAACATTTCCTTTATTGTAGTCCAATGATATCAGAGTTTTGTGGAGTTGAACCACTTGCAGCATTAACTTCGAGAAAGTAAAATAAGCATTAAAATCCTGAGCCATCATAATGTTAACATACAATCCAGAATCCACTTAAGGATGAAAACAAAGAAGTGCTTTATACTTACACGTTCAGACATATGCCTACGTCTCACCATCTTTTCAACAAGAAAAGCCGCAAGTGGAAAAATTGGGAGACTCAGACTGCATGGCATAACAAAAAAACAAAATAAAATATTGGCACAACCGCTAATGTGCCAGATAACTTGTTTTCTTTTGCCAGAACTACGATGAGAGGGGGAAAATCAGGATAAAATTACCAGCACATTAGTAGTGGCCAATCCCTCAGTGACTTTGAACTAAACCAAAAGCCTGACCTGATCAACCAGCCATACTGCAAGTAAGCAAACAAGAATGCATCAGAAGAAGTAATAGAATATTTTGTTCCTTAAATTGCAATTATATATTAACATCTAACTGCTCTGACAACAATAACAGGAACGTATATCTGTCGCTTGTGATATTTTATACAGATTTATGAAGAAAAACTGGAATCGTCTACAAGTAATTCCTGATTATATATACTGCATCACCTACATTTGGATTAACTATCTGCATAAACCAAAAGGAGAGAAAAGTGTAAGAGGCATACCTTCATTAAATTTTCAATAATAAGTCTGCTGTTCACAGCAACAAGAACCACTATGCAAAGGTTGAGGAGACCTGCGTGACTCTGTCACGAGATGCCAATTAGTCCTGAATATTACAAAGTTCTATGGAAACTTATTTTCAAGAAATAATTAGTAATAATTTACAAATGAAAGTTCTAGACAGATTATCTAGAGCCATGATGACAACACTTAAATCAAGAGCATAGAATCCAGGTATAAATATTTAGTCTGGTTTATACCTCTACCATTTTCTTGGCCATTTCTTGGCAGATTTTACCAGAAACAAAAGCAAAAAGCATTGCTCAATCATTATTATTCAATCAGTAAATCTGAAAACTAAGATTTACCAAATATATTTCTACCATCAGTTCAAACGCAAGTGTTTGTAATTCATAGGCGTTGAATAAAATCTTGATTGTATGTGCTGGTAATTAATATTTATGGAAATAACTCCCCAATGGTATGCAATCTACTGATGACCCCCACCAAGCAACCATTCAGTGGATTTAAATATCCAGAATATTACTCCCACTACCTGCAAATACCCCCTTATGGTAAGCAAAAAAAATTGCAATTACTCAAGCAGTGCATTCCATGGACATAAAACCATTAATCATCACAAATTAGCAATTCCGACCTCATTGCAACCTCATCCCAAAGTTTACAAGCACACCATTCCTTAGGTAATGCAGTCTCTTATCTCTTTGCAAGTCCATTAGATGCTGCTACGTGGCCATTTACTCTCAACAGGATCCCAGTTCAAATTAGAGCTTCATTCATAATGAAGAACACAATAGATGTCCAAAAAGGGATATTCTATTATGCGAACACATAACTGTACTCATTAATCCTCATCTAAACCAAATAAGGTACGAAAATGAATGTAAAGAAAAAACAATAAGTAAACATATAGGTAGACGCATACATTGCATACAATGGAAGGTAGTTGAAGAAAACAAACACAAGGCAAACCTGTTTGAAGATGGCGTCAGAGCTGAGAGGACTCTCTTTAATTCTCCAGTGAGCTGGTGCTGATGGCCGGTAAGAGAATTTCACGGCGGATGCCTCCATCCCTTTACTACTCTCTCCATTCTCTTTGATTTTTTTATCCTCCACCTCCTTGTTATTTATCAACTCTTCACTCTCCTCCGATTCCACGACACCACCACAGCCATTTCTGATCTCATCAATATTCTCCGAGTCTTCATTTACCGCATTAAAATCAGACTCCGGTATTTTCTCAACAGCGGCGGCCGGTCTCCTCCGAATTGTACGGTTGTCGTCATTGTTTTGCATCCCGGCGATAGACGGCGTCGTTTCCGAACTCTCCAGTAACTCCAAGATCGTCACTTTATCATCAAACAGAATATTCTAAATGAAATAGAGAATCCCAGATAGAATTAAACAAAAAGTGCCACCAGAAAATGATTTGACATGCAAGGACCGTACAGAAGAAAATGGGTAAATATCAGGATAAGAAAGGAGGGGGAAGAAGAAGATAACCCACAAATTTTGAGGAAAAAAAAAAAAATCAACTTTGGCTGTTTGTTCAATTCTTAATTATGATGGAATATCATAATGGACTTCAGATGATGATTATGTATTATCCACGCACTATACATACATATCCGTTTAGAGAATGACGGTGATGAATTTACCAGAGAACAACAGCAGCTAGGAAGTTTCTAAAAAAAGAGAGACAACGCAAAGCATAATTGTTAATTTATGGCAATGCCGTGTTAGCGTAGAAGTAGAACAATTGTGAGGTCAACCGTCAACCGCGTACCACCCCGCTGCGAACCCGAATGGGAAAAACCGACAGGAAGTCCTTTTATTTATCAGACTGTTTAGGATGGACCCCAAATGGGAACACGCGCATGAATAATGAAAAATGGGTTATGCTACATGTACATAATTTTTTTACATAATCTTTTACCGCCCACTCACATTAAGACCACCCCTGGTGCTCGGCGGTAAAAATAACACACACGGGCCCCGCACACATTGTGAGGGGGTACACCATTCGGTATCCCCCATTCGGTACATCCGGCATTTTCCATGAAAAATTGTAGTTGTAGGTCAAAGTTGTTAGTTGCTACATCCCCTGTTTCGGCTTTATTTTTCAATAAATACATTTTTTAAAAAATTCATTTTTAACCAAACGTTCTTTTATAAAATAATAAAGTTAAGCGCACATTCAAAAAAATTCTTATTTTTCAACTACATATTTTTCAAAAAATCACCATTCCAAAATATATTTTTCGTCAAAATCTCATTTTAATAAAGCCGAAACACATAATTTGATTTCTTGAGTAATGTGCTTCTTTACCCTTTTTGTATTTGTTTTGTTTTCGACGTAGCAAAAGATTAGGGCAGTCACCTTTTTAAAGTTCGTTTTCCTCCAATTCATTTTTAATAATATACTTTATTATCAAAATCTACTAAATATTTTATTTTTAACTACACGAAATAGAGACTAAGCAATTCAAATCAATTTACAAATAAAATTAAAATAGAAGTATTTCTATGGTGGGAATATAATGTCGAATCAGAAATTAGATAAAAAAGTAAAACGTAGTGTATAATAACTAATTACTAGCCCAAGCCATCCCCATCCTTCGGTTGATTCAATCGAAGTTGTGATAATAAAGTTTATGATCTATTAATTGTCACGTCTCAATATTGCGATAAAAATAAATAAATACATAAATCTTTGACATGTATGACAATATCTTACATTCAAAAATAGCACTGCTGCATCTCAGTGTGACTGAAATAATCCTGTAAAGTAGCATTCATAAGCCTACTTGAAGCTAAAAACCCGAGTTGTTTGGTGTTGTACAAGTAAATGCAGTACGAAATTTTCATGGAGCAATATCAGACAAGATCAAGCAAAGGACAAACAACTGTTTTCTGGAAACTATCACTTTTTCAAGTGTTCACTAGCTTGTCTATGCATATACCATGAAGCCACAATTCATCGTCTCCGGCCACAGTGAGACTCCACTTGTAGACTTTTGCCACGGAATGTACATAGGTGGCTTCCAAACTGTGATATGATGTCTACAAGTCCTCCATAACCAGACACGGCTGTAAACTGGAAGAAAAAATCATCAAATTTACATATTGCTCCTTTGTCAATAAGTACAGCTTGAAATTGTGTCATGTAATTATAATTTGCTCGTAAAATAATACAATAAGCCCCTGTTTAACAATCATTATTTGAGAACTATTTTTTCTACATACTCATTTTCAAACCACACATTCACACAATAAAGTATTCTGCACGTAAATCCAAAACTTTTTCCTACTTTTAACCACATTCTCCTAAAAATCACTATTCAAAACATTGTTTTCCCCCAAATAATGGTTGTCAAACAAGGGCTAAATGAGAAGCAATTTACACATCTGTACAACCTGAAACAAGAAGAAGACAGATTTACATAACATGTTCTTGTTTTGCCTGTTGCCACCTTCCTTTCTCCCTTCTTTTTGCCATTTTTTTTTTTTTTTGGGGGGGGGGGGTCTAGTATTGACTATCTAGTTCCTATTAGGGCATCAAGATGTGTCCTTCAAAAGTTAGGGCGACTACCAGAACTCATCTATCTCTATGCCCACACTACTCATAGTTCAATCTTCTAATGGACAAAATCACTAACAAGTATCATTTGGCTCCAGGGGCAATGTAGAGTAAACCTCTGATATTTTACAACCATGCTACATGTACACTTTATTTTACACTTTGTTTTACCCTCTACTATGTGGCATGATTTACACCATTGATTTTGAAGACACGCATCACATCATTGTATAGATTCCCTCCACGTAGAGGGAAGTCATTGAGGGTGTCCATCTAGCATAATTCGATATTTTAACCAGCTGACTAGAAAGGGTAACACAATCAAAAGCTTGGGATTGAAAAATGGCAAACAAGGAGGAAATATTGTACCGAAGTAAAAACTTACCCCGGAAGGATGCAGAGAAACAGAAAACACAGATTGAGGAGCACAATGTATCTGTGAAAGAATATCTCCTTTCATGTCAAATCGAGTAAGCGATGGTGCAGTACCAACTGCTAAAATCTGACCAAATAACAAAATGTTTTAAGATAAATGAGGCAAGTGTAAAAAATAAAGAATCAAAAGAAGGTAATTACATACAAAAATCAGAGAGAGCAGTGTAAAATCGGAAGATATATAGGGCATAAAGTAGAGGTCGGGGCACAGGAGTAAAAGAATTTCTCAAAAATCAGGAAATGAAATGTGCAGATGGAATGGATGAAAATATAGGAAGTGGCTCCCACCAAATCCAAGTTCTCATCCCATATTGCCAATAATTACACACCTTGCTCATTTACAGAGAATATTTTAAAAAGTGAAAGCAGTCAAAATCAAAAGTTAGTGGACTCGCTTTATAATCAATATCGGAGCATGCTCATTGCTTATGAATTGAGTGTGATTTTACAAAGTTCACTGCTTCAAGAACCGCCAATCAAGAGAGGAAAGGGGAGAGAATTAATTCAACACATATACATTATTCGTCAAACAACCTATTTATCTACAGTATCACTTGAGCAACTAATGAGAAAAAGTTGGAGGAAATGAAAGACTTACTTGATTATCATCAAATATAACATCTTGGATTGATGAATTTGTTCTGATCATTGAAATGCTTTCATAAAATGAAAGGTTCCAAAGCGATAAAGACCGGCCCTTTCCACAAGCCTGTGAATAAATATAACATAATATAAAGTCAGACGGCCTTCTTACGTTTATAAGAAGGAAATTAGTTTCATTTATACATATAAACAGACATCTGAGATGATTGTGACCAGAGAGAATAGATTGCAATAGACAAAGTGAAAAATAAAAAAACAAAAGAGATGTTATCAAAGACCAAACCCCATTAAGACCATGTGTAACTTGTGATGCTTAAATTTAAAGACAATACTCAGAATGTTCCAGGATCATGGGGGCCACTAGTCAGGCTAATATAGCAAATACCAAAAAGGACGCTCCAGGCTCCGTTTTTCCACAGCCATGGTCCATCTTCCTCGCTCCTCAAACTTAACCCCACCCACTGGCCATGGCCCAACCCCGAGCAAAAATCAAATGCCTCATCGTGCCACCATTGCAACCCTAAACCTCACCACCAAAAACCCTACCCACCTAACAAACCCCAGGATCATATTGGAGCTACCATTTAGCATCAACGCAAGATATTAATAGTTGACTAAAGATATATAGAAATTTAGGGTGTGTTTGATGGATATTATTGAGGAAATAATGTATTTCAAATAGTGATATGATGGGAAATATGTGGTTAAAAAATAAGGAAATGTTATTGATATGATGGAAAATATTATTTTATTGAAAAATGTGTAGTTGAAAATGAGTTTTGAAAGAATGCGTGTCAAACTGGGACTTAGAATCTTTTAATGGTTGATAATTGAGTTTTGGTCCCACGGATGGACGCTTGTTGGCTTTGGGGTTGGGGACAAGGTCAGGTGTTCACTGCATGGAGATTGATGGGGGTGGGGAGTCGAAATGGCTGGAGGCTGGGGTTTCCTTCTGTGGACGTGTCCTATTCACTTAGAGAGATTTAGGAGAGGGGTTTATTCAACCTTTTCTTCTCCCATATTCTTTTGAGTTTCCATTTTGGTTTCCCTTACTTTTTATTTATATTTCTCTAATCTTTTCTACTATCTCTTTGGGTCTTTCTTTTGGATATCTTTTTATTTTTTGTTCTCCTGTTTATCATTGAATAGACATATCCAAATGTTGCTTTCATACTGATTATCTAATTTCCACCTAGCTTCCTTTCTATCATTTTTCTCATTATTTTTCTACCTTCTTTTTCAGGCGGTTTTATATTCTGTTTTTGCTTTTGGATTTTAAATAGTTATGTTTCCTTCTGTTTTACTCGTAATTGAATTCTTTTATGTGTTTACTAACATTATCATTATCCTAGAATATGATAATTTAATGATGCAGTCTTGGTAATTTCGAATCAGTGGTGAAAGAGAAATTGATAATGAAGTTCATAGCATAGTCGTACAAGGACAAACACCTCGTCTGATGCAGGAGAATACAGCTAACATTCAACACAATCCACACACTGTAACAGGAGTGTGTGGAGTGGGGGCTTGATTGCTCATTTCATACGCTTCCAGTGGGGTCATTGACATTTATGCCAAAACTCACTAAGGATAAATAAAAAACAGCCATTCTTAACTTAACTATTAAGATTCCAAGGAATTGATCATTGACAAAAGAGGACATATATGCCATTTATCATGCTTCAGCAGAAGTAAAACTTTTGACCACATCTATGAAGACAAATGTTTAGTAACCAAGATTGAAACTAAATTTTGCATAAAAGAAAAATAGCTTACAAAGATATGATTAACCATGCAAGAGGAAAAAGCCAATTGAAGTATAAAAATAATCAGTTACAGCATAACATTTCATTGCATGTTCACTTACCAACCAGCTCTCACTTGCATCAAGAGCAATGCAACTGACACATGGAACAGATTCTTTTGATGTCTTATCCTTTCCTGGATCAATTACTTGGATACACTTTCCACTTCTGCAATCTGCAGATCATACGATACAATCAAGTGCAATGAAAGGATAGGAAAGATGAGGTTAAGGTGGTCAACAAGACAACTCGGCAACTAGAAGACGAAACCACAAGCAACATGCAAGATGTTCAATCGGTAAAAATAGTGCTGCTTTCATGCTCTTGCAATAAATTATATTACCCCATATCCGGGCTGTGCCATCTTCTGAACCAGTAATGATCTGAAAGTAACCAAAAAAGAGTTGAAAAGAAGAATGAACTACAAACATATAAATCATGAAGACAATTGAAATATATACAGGACTCCCTCTGTTCATCCCTGTCTCCTTTCTGAGGGCAGTGCTTCTAGACTTAGTTCACGAGTCCGTAAGTACTTAAATTCTTAGGAATTTCGATAACTAATCTACTTATATCAATGCATTATATCATTACCCACGAGGCAAAAGGATTGGGAAGGAGGGTGCCCGTGATTTTGAAGAAAAACCACTAGAACTACATGTCTTTATCAATCAATGCAATTCATAAAACTAAAGTCTGATAGGGAAGGGAAGTCAAATCAAGTCAACTAGCGTTCGCCTAGGAGACATGCAACCTAAGAAAAGTACTGAGATAAAAAGAGAGAAAAGTGGACCTGATTGCAAGAGTTGCGGGCAACAAGACAGTGTAAATAGTTAGAGTGTCCCTTGAAAACCATCTTGATTTCAGACTTCTCCTGAAGTGACACAACAAAAATTAGGTAGGAATCAATTGTTGATGCTTTCTTCTCTTTTCTTTTATGTTCCCTTCTTTCTTCATCTGTGTCCTAGGTGGATGGGCATTTTTTTTCATTTCCATTTCCATTTTCATTTTTTTTTTCTTCTTCTTTTTTTTTTTTGGGGGGTGGGGGTGGGATTGGATGGGGGATTGGATCACAACGTGAACCTAATACAGCTGAAAGGCAAAGCAAGACCACACAAATTCCAGCAAAATGTGTCCGTAAAAGTTAGTCATCTTCAGCTAATATTACCACATCCCAGCAATATGCACAAGAATCACCAGCAGCTGCATATATAGATCCACCCTAAAAACAATGAAAAAAATGAAATAATGTACACTGATAAATTAATAATTTAAAATGAAGTCAACAAAGAAATCACAGGTTATATCAATAACATTAAGAGTTTCAGCTAGTAAATGTAGGGCAGATAGCAAGCATAAATAATCTCATGCCTTATTCCCAACACTCTTATTAGGCAAGGATCAAGAATTATGAGCATAACTTAGCACAGCATATTTCTTCTGAAATCTGATGCTTCCATATGGTTCACTTACGAGGGCCAAACTGGCATAAATTGGCACAATAATATTTTTTCTAACTCTATAATTTGTGCACGCAGTTCGCTTGACAGGGATTCAAATGGTTATGAGCATAACTCGATATTATAATATTTCTTCTAAACTCTCTGATTTATCCTGTTGATGGATAATATATCCTATCATATTTACCCTTTCATGAAGATGCCAAATTTTACCGTGACGATCCAATTTTCTATTCAGCTATAGCATATGTGAAAAAATAGGATTGATTCTGTTGACGCTCAATTTACAGATCTCAGACAATTGTAAATTACCTAGGGTCATTAAGATGAGGGAGTACATACTTATGTATTGCTTAGAGCATCCAAAAGGATCGTAGAAGGAGCTCAAGGATGGAGTACTTCCTAATGTCACTCATAATTTGATAAGATCTTCAATAACATAAATAAAAAACAGCCTGATAGATAGTACACAGCAGTAGAAGTCACAAACCTGAGAATCAACTGCAATTGCATTGTTTTCTGGAATTGGAGAAAGTGCACCCCAAGGACCTCTGAAAGACGAGAACAAATCATAAGAACGAACCAAAATAAAAGGTCAACATGTAACACCGGACCTAACACTAAGGAACCAAGGAAAGCATACAGAAGAATAGAAGGAAAAGGAAGTACAAGAGTTCCTAGCATGAATAAGTAATGAAGGAACACCATGGTTGCTTCCTTTCAGTGTTGTTCCATAAGAACGCTAGAAAGAATGTTAATGTACCAAAGCAGATCATATATAGTTTTCCTGAACCAATAAATATAAAGCTTTATAATCAGACAAAAATAAAGTTCATTTTATGTCAAGCTATTGCAACCATTAAGTTTAGTTGACATAGGTACATGCCTTATACAGTAAACAGTAACGAATTCGATGTTGACACCCTCATATCAAGATCTATTAGGCTTTCATAAATCCATAAGATTGTGATGAAATATATGAGTATCTAACATAAAGAATTGGATTGGGGCAAATCAAAAGAAAGCTTTAAGGGTTACAGAGCCATGCTAGAGTCTCAAACTTCGGGACTAACTTATGTTGGGGATTCACCAAATCAAGTACTGGCTTCAACTTGGCTCCTGCAATAATATGATTGTAGAACAAATTAAACACGAGAATATAAGTTCAAGTAAAGATTTTCTCTAAATGCAACTACATAATTTCTACTTAAAACAGAATGTTATAAGCGAAAACAGAGTGAAATAACTTGATACTGGAGGCTACGATCTATTCTATCAAATATCATCATCTGACCAAGGGCAAGCGAACAAAAGCTCCAACAATGCTTTAAACAGAAAGGAACTCCAACAAAGCATTTATAAATGATCAAGCTTCATTTTCAACCATGTGTTACAATTGACTCACGAGTATTATCCACTTATCCGCCACTCGTTTCTAGCTATCTATAAAATAAACCGATTATAAATTCTTTCCAAACGGAGTCTAATTATTTTATAAATGTTTGTCACCCATCTAAGAACCACATACCTTGCATAGGCACCTCGCATTCTAGAATTTCTTTCCATTTCCATCCTCGGATCTTACCATCATCGCCACAGCTACATAATGCAGATCAATGTCAACAAACGCTTCAGCCAGCACAATAATACTCTAAATTCTTTTAATAAATTTAGTCAGAAAGTCACTGTCTTTGGAGTCCAGCCACCATTGCCATACAACTAGTCAGAACTTGTAGTCCACCAATTAATACCTCAATAACAATGAATCCTCGTCGTTACCGCTAAATTTAACATCATAGGCAGGTCCGTTGTGCCCTTGAATCAAACAATGGGGTTCAGCCACTAACCAACTTCACAAAAATCATCTCATTATTCACAAGCCAAAAAGCCCAGTATATACACAAAATAAACAAGTAAGTAAATGAAACATAAAAAAACTAAAGCATGCAAACTTACTTCTGACCTCTCACATTTCCACAATCCAATGCCTACCACGGAAAAAATAAATAAATAAATAAAAAGACAGTAGAATCAAATCTTATGTCGCTTAACATTACGAAAAAAACATATAAATGAAAGGCAAGGAAAGTTACAAGGCAAGAGGAGATGGAGTAAGAGCCGACGGAGCCGTCGCTTGAGGCGGTGACGATGATGTCGGAGTTCGGGTTCGGGTTACGGGTCGGGGCGAAGACGGTGCGGAAAGTGGTTCGGGAAAGGGTTTCTCTTTCCTGTAAAATGGAATCTCTATAAGCTTCTTCGTCCCAGTTTCTGCAGTCCATTTGGTCCACTCCCATTGCTGAACTGTGGAGGTTCTCTTTTGAGCTCCAGATTGCTTGTTGGAAAAATGAGTAGGTGATCAAATCAATCGATCGGAGGGGTTTGGAGGTAAACGTTTCAATAATCACACAAATGTCAAAGTGGTTCACATATCACCCAACAATTTTCATTGTCATTCTTCGTATATTCTTCCGATAAAATAATATTTTTAAACGTTTCAATAACTTTTTATTCTTTTTCAACCACACATTCTCCATCAATCTACTGTTTTAAAATACATTCTTCCAAAATAATATGACTCAAACACACAAATTTGTTAATTTGCACTCCTGGCATTCTGAAGTTTGATAAGTAAATTGTACCCATAGTATAAATTAGATGAGTAACGAAATACTTTAGTGGATAATTTGGCTTAAGTTATAATTTTTTAACGACCATAACTTGTAAAGTGAGATTTCTCATCAAACGAGCGAAATGGAATTTTGTGGACCATGAACATAGTACAAATGGACAAAGTTCAGTAAATATTGTGATGTAATTTGAAGTTTGGTGACTATTCCATGATTATAATATAACTTGAGTGATTATTGAAGCATTTAAGTGACAATGTTGAATGTTTAAAAAACGCGATTCTATTACATGTATATGATAATTTATCTAATAATTTACATATACACGATATGGTCAAATATGATGGAGTCAACATTTTTCAACCAAATAATAAAAAATTCTTCACTCTTATTTTGATACCTCATTTGTATGTAAATCATTATGTATAAATAGTATTATTCTTTAAAAAAAAAATAATAATAACTTTTGCTCCTGCTTTTAAGCCCTTGGTGAGAATTAAAATCAGATTTTAATAATTATTGATAATATTGATGAATATGTGATTGAAAAATTGTGAATTTCATGAAACGTGTAGTTAAAATCAACTATTAACTTTGACTTTTAATTAAAATATAAATTTTAATTCCGTCCAAGAATGGGCTTATATTTTGCCAATATTTGGTAGAGATAGTTTTGCAAATTTATTATAAAGAATCTACATCAATCATATCATTATGTTGTTAGCTTGTTTAGGTTTCAAGTATGTACGAGTGAATTGCACTTACATATCTTGGTTACTAATTATTACATATCTCGACAAGAGTTGATAAAATTTGTGGATAAAAATTTTTGAATCTCATGAAATACTTGATTAAAATTAATTGTTGAGTTTAACTTAAATATTAGATTTTAATTCCTACCAAATAGAGACATTATTTGGAAATTAGACCGATGAGGATGAATAGGCTATTTATCTACAATTATGCTTGGTGTACATCGTTGTTTACATTATTTATTGCACTCTGTCACGTGGCATTACCTAATTGGACTATTTGAAAAATCAATTTTTTTTCTATCCACTTATTTGTTGACAACAAAGCAAAATGTCAATGATGTACAAAATCAATGTACAAATGACATCCATCCATTTATCTATGTAAACATTTATAAGACGAGATTCTTTGTCACATTTTGCCCATATTTGACAACCATTATTTAAAATTTAATTCTTATATTTATTTAATAAAATATTTTGCACGTCAATTCAAATTTTTTCTTCAAAAAATCACTGTTCAAAACTCAATTTACTCAAATAGTGGCCATCAAGCAGGGGCCATACATTTGGGATATTCACAATTTCGTATATTCTGATGCTAGAAGGATCGGGATTCAAGCATGTATAAACTAGGGATAAACCAGGTAATATTCTCGTGCGTTATAAAATGTAAAAAACAAATGAAATGAATGGTGGAAGAACTCCCTTGTATTTTGGCTTATAAATGGCGCAAACTATATTTGCATGTTTTACATAAAATATAAAATAAGACATATTATTTTGTTATTATTATTGGTCCATCAGTAAATTATTGCTATATAAAACCTGTGTGGGTATTATTAAGTGTTTGACACCCATTTTTTGGAGAATAAATTTTTGGAATAGTGATTGATGGGATAATGTGTAGTGGAAAAGTTATGAAAAGTTTTAAATTTGTGTGTAATATTATTTTATTGGGAGAATGTGTGGTTGAAATGAAGAAAGAGAAAAAAAATGAGAATGAGAATGAGATGAGAATGGATGTTAAATAGGGGCATAGTGAAAGCAAGTGGAAAGAAAA
>CAIGRT010079789.1:0-11655 GCA_903798405.1 Fraxinus platypoda | reverse complement strand
GTACGAATTTTGGTAGCATCATGACTATAGTCGCTTCACGTAGGTTTACTTTCTTCGTGCAAAGCATGAAGTTTTTTCTGTTTTTCAGTCTTTCATTGTTCTCATTGACAACCAATTTTCCTCTTCTATCAAGATCTTACGATCTGACTCAGGAGGTGAATATGTCTAATGCGTTTCAGTCTTTCTTACAAGCTAAAGGGATTATTTCTCAGCGATCTTGTCCTTCTACACCTCAATAGAATGGGGTGGCAGAACGCAAGAATTGTCATCTTCTTGACATAGTTCGAGCTCTTCTGATTGAGTCTTCTGTTCCCTCTTGTTTTTGGTATGAAGCATTGTCTACTGTTGTTCATCTCATAAATCGACTACCTTCGCCCACTTTTAATAATGTTTCTCCGTTTTATAAGCTCTTTGGTCATCATCCCACATATTCTCATCTTCGTCCTTTTGAATGCGTTTGTTTTGTTTATTTACCACCGCATGAAAGGACAAAACTTACACCTCAATCTGTTAAGTGTGCATTTCTGGGATATGGTGGGACTCAGAAAGGATATGTCTGTTATGATCCCCAGATGCATCGGATTAGAATTTCTCGTAATGTTGTTTTCTTTGAAAAACAATCTTCCTTCACTTCAGAAATTGCTCTCCCTCCTCCCGTGTTCTCTGTCTTACCTGATTTCTCTAGCGAATTCTCTCGATACAAGCCAGGTCTGGTTTACTCTTGCAGGCATGCCGCACCAGTCATTGCTCATTTGCTTTCCTCTTAGGCGCCGTCTCCTTGAGCTTCCCTGATCCTCTACCTATTCACCAGATGATCTTCCGCCTCCTGTCACTCCTCGTCGCACCTCTCGTGTTCTTCGACCTCCAGATAAGTATGGTTTCTCTTCCCATAGCTCTATGTCTGCTACCCTTAACTCGATTTCCATCCCTACCTCTTATAGACAAGCTATGGAACATGTGTTGGCAACAGGCAATGAATGCTGAACTTGAGGCTCTTGAAGCTAATCACACTTGGGATATTGTACCATGTCCACTGCATGTGAAACCTATTGGAAGTAAATGGGTTTATTCGGTCAAACTTCGTTCTAATGGTTCTCTTGAGCTCTATAAGGCTCGGTTGGTTGCCTTAGGTAACCGCCAAGAGTATGGCATTGATTATGATGAGACATTTGCTCCCGTGGCCAAAATGACCAGAGTTCGCCTCTTGTTATCTGTTGTTGCTTCTCAGTCTTGGTCTCTTCTTCAAATGGATGTAAAGAACGCGTTTTTACGTGGCGACCTCAAGGAAGACATTTACATGAAACTTCCTTCCGGTATGCCTCTTTCCTCTGCTGACGCTGTCTGTAAGCTAAAACACTCTTTGTATGGTCTTAAGCAGGTTCCTCGGGCTTGGTTTGACAAGTTTTGTTACTCTTTTGGATTTTTCCTTTACTCAGAGTCAGTAGACGCATCTCTGTTCCTTCACAAGGGTACTGCTGGTATTGTTTTTTTGTTGGTATATGTAGATGACATTATTATCTCCGGCTCTGACCAAAATCTTATTCAGAAGCTTCAGCAGCATCTTCACTCAGTTTTTCATATGAAAGATCTTGGTCAACTTACTTACTTCCTTGGCTTAGAGGTTCATACTACATCGCATGGTATCTTCTTGAATCAACATAAGTATATTCAAGATGTGATTATGTTGGCTTATCTGAAGCCTCCTCGGTTGATACACCTTTGGAGCTTAATGTTAAATATCGTAAGGGTGAAGGCGATATTCTTCCAGATCCTACTCTTTATCGTAAGTTGGTAGATAGTCTCATCTATCTCGCCATCACACGTCCTGATATTTCCTTTGTCGTTCATACTGTAAGTAAGTTTATGGATGTCCCTCGTCACCTCCATTTGGTAGCTGTTCGTCGCATTATTCGCTATCTTATTTGGACTCCTCATCGTGGACTCTTCTTCCCTTGTGGGTCGTCTCTTGAGCTCACAGCCTATAGTGATGCTGACTGGGCGAGTTGTCCTGATTCTCGTCGATCTACCACTGGATGGTGTATCTTTCTGGGTGATGTTCTCATTTCTTGGAAATGCAAGAAACAAGATTGTGTTTCTAAGTCCTCCACTGAGACTGAATATCGAGCTATGTCTGCCGCATGTTCTAAGGTTGCGTGGTCTCCTTCTAGAACTTGGTATCTCTCAATCACAACCTACGCCTCTCCATGATGAAAACACTAGTGCTATTCAAATTGAGGCCAATCATGTGTTTCATGAACGCACCAAACATATTGAAGTCGACTGTCATTATATTCGGGAAGCCTATAATTCCAAGGTCATCGTTCTTCCTCATGTTTCTACTACTAATCAAGCTACTGATATCTTCACCAAATCTCTGTCTTGCTGCCGTCATAATTATCTAGTCAGCAAATTAATGCTCGTGGACTCCCCAACATCATTTGAGGGGGGGGAGGGTGGGTATTAGCATATTATTATAAATTTATTATTTGTTTACAGCTAATTAGGTAGTTTCCTTGTAAATAGCTACTTTTCATGTATATCTTGTATCCTTAAATAACTTGTAAGATTCTATAAAGAGGAAGAAGACATACGAGAAGATCATTCCGCATATTATTGTCAATCTTACCTTTGCTTTCAGTTCAATATAGTAATTTTGAAGGAGAATAGATAAAAGAAATTAGTGGTCCATTGTCATCAAGTGACAACTGAGCTAGATTACTTGCGTAATTGCATTTTTTTTTTTCTTTTTTATTGTGTACAATTTTGTTCTTGATTGTCACATTTCTTGACATAAGAGTTGGTGTGTTACGTGATTCGATGCTCAAAATCTTATTTGACTTGTTGAGAGTTTCTACAATGTTTGTATATTTTTTTCAGAGGGATGTGCTTGGTGCATTGAATCTAGTTGAAGCAATCCCAGTTCTTTAGCTTGAAGTGGCCATTGGAAAAGGATTTTAAAATGTTATTCGTTCAATATCCATTAAAAACCTGAATTACTATAAATGACTTATATTTGCAGCATGGAACTCCAGTGCTGAAACCCTAATCTTGCTAATCTGTACTAAGAGCCATTATTCTCTTATAGTATCAATCGAATAACTTGATTGCGTGTAACACAATTTATTGTTTTTGTTATTGTTTAAATGTATTTAACCACTCTGGATAGAAGTGGCTACATATATGCTTTCGACAATCTCATCACTTTAAACTTACTCTGCAATCTGCATTGGGTCACATAGCTGAATTATATGCCTAAAGAGGTATCTCAATTCTAACAGGTACTTCTATACGGAGATTGGATGTCTTATTGAAAACTTTAGTAACCATAGACATAATAATGGAAGCGTAGTGTTGCATGGTGATGACACTGCATACTCGCCGTTACATTTCAGCACTGATAACTGTGGCAAAGGAAAATACAAATTGAGACCGGGCTGGCAGTTACATTTGTACATATCACAATTACCCTGTAGGTACTGGGGATCCAGTGCTAACTTTTCTATACTGCATCTTGCTCTGACCGTTGAAACTTTCTGCTTCTTGTTGTAGGTGGAGACGCATCACTGAGTTCACAACTGTTTACTTCAGTTAGTCCTTTGGAACAAAGGGATATGCAACACCACTCTGCAGAACTTGATTCTATAACCAAGGACTTTTCAGAATCTGCTGCAATGATGAACGGTAATATTGGGATATTGAACCTACAACTACCCCCTTGTATCCCTGCTATTTCAATTTTGAATTCCATATCACTGAAGATATACCTCATTTTCCATCAGTTAGTTGATTTTGCTCTGTTCACTTTCAAGGGTCGTATAGGTTATTGGATTTGTATTCCAGTTGTTGTACTGATAATCTTAGAATGCTACTTTTACGAACACAAATTGTTCGTAACGAGAAATAGAAATAGAATTAGAACAAATGAAGAGTGGGTTATTCAGGAACCCCGGACCTCCCAAAAGTATTGGTTTTCGAGGAACCAATAAATTCTCAACTACAATTATTGTGTTTGTAGAAATAATTGTTCCACATCTTTCATTTACACTCTTTAAATAGAAATACAAGATACATAATATTCCACTAATTCCTAAGAAATAGAGACAACTATCCACTTAGACAAAGAATGCTCCTATAGCTACATTGCCCCCTCCTAACTCTAATAATTCCTAAAATATAAAAATACTGAAAATAACTTTCTTAAAAAAAAGAGAAGGTCGTGACATTCCTTCCCCCTTGAATTGTAGATGCTTCAGTGAGTCAACCGTATCTTCTATCTCTGAATTTGGCACTTGGTCAACGAATGACTTCTCATGAGGACGCTCAAGTGTTGTTGCTTTATGTTTAAAACACATTGGCTTGCTAGAGTAAACTCTAGGAGCGATACCTAGCCCAACAACCTTGTTCGATGGACCAACCTTAGCTTCTACAAGGATCAAGTTTACTCTTTTTCCACATATAATGGTTCAAATGGCCTGTAGCATCATTTTTGTTTACCTTGCTCTTGGATTGATTTGTATTGGTTCTCAATTGTGATGTATCAACCTTTGTGTTGATCTTAATCAATTGTGCATCACAATTTGGTTTCTTAAGCCTATTTGATAAAAGTTTTGTAGATTTTGTCATTTTGATAAAAATTGGAGTTATATTTTGTTAGAAAGTTGATAAAAATTGTGGATCTCATGAACTGAGAGGTTAAAATTGATTTGACTAGTTGTGAAGTTGTCAAATTTTTATCAAACAAGGTGTCAGTTGAAGTTGCTCACCATGTACGTGTGACACAAATTGGTGGTTTGGTAATGAATTTAAGTTTGCATCCACTATTCTTGATATTTCATCCATTTTGCACCTAAATTTCTTTACAAACTCATTTTGTTCAAGAATCATAGATTTCACCGTACTCTATATAAGCTCGAGAGGCTGTTCCATTGTCAGAATTATTCCTTGCCTTCTTGCCCAACTCTGATACTAAATGATACTGATCACAAGTCTTCGTTCCAAAAAATGAAAAATAAAAACAAGAAAAGAGGAGTAGATTTATTTGAGAACAAAGGTGCTTTTAAGGGGGAGGAATTTTACGACATTCTCTTTCTTTAGAAAGTTATTTTTGTATTGATTGAATATTATATTTATGTTTATATTATGGTTCCAAAAGGTCAATGTAGTTATGGTTATAGAAGTTATAGGGCCATTCTTTGTGTTGGTTAAGAGTTGAGTCTATTACTTAGGAATTAGTGAAATATCATGTATCTTGTATTTCTAGTAAAAGAATGTAAATAAATGAAAAAGGGGTCGATGAATAATTTTACAAACGCATATTTAATTGACCATCTCTTTGTCAATTAATTGTCTTCTTCATTTATTTTTTTTATTTTTTATTTTTGTTTTCGAAACAATCAACTCGTGTTCATATCGATTGATATGAACGCTATTTGTTCGTTTCGAAAAATAAAAAATATAAAAAGAAAAATGATGAAGATTGGGTTAATTCAAGAAAACCCATACTCAAGTATTTGTAGTTTGAGGAATCAATAAACTCTCAAATTCGAAGACTATGTTTGTAGAAATAAATCTTTCCACCTTTCATTTAATTTTTGATACATTTTTTAAATAGAAAAATATAAGATAACTCCCACTAATTCCTAAAATATAGAAACCACTAACACAATGAATGCTCTTATAATTCAGTTCAAACTAAAATAATATATAAAATTTTATTAAATAAATAACATAAACATTCTCGCCCTTTCAAAACATGCAAGTCCTAAAAGTGATTTTTTCTAAAAGAAATGGTCTTCTCCTCTGTTCTCAATTTATAATTAAATTGTGAAGGCAATATGAACTTCTCTTGAATCTGCACCCCTGAATTAAAGCTATTTCATATCTCTAATATTGACACTTTATTATTGGAGGACTTTATGAAATTTGCAAGATGCAATTCACGATACTTTGGCTCACGTTTTGATCCAAGAGAATCAACTCTTTTAGGGTTAAATTTTCCCCTTTTTTAGGCTTATGATGCTCAGACTCTTTAATTTGAACAACATACTAGTATCGACATGTCATGACATGGGTATGGGTATAGACCCACGTCGAATTCTTCAGTTTAGAACTGAAATGCAGAAACATGGAAAGGAGATTGCCATGGGGGGAACGGAAACTTTAGGGAGGTAAAGAATGGGCCGACGATCTTTAAAGCAGCAGAATTGATTTTGAGGCATAAATCAATATTTATAAGGCATGAAATCAAGTCAATTTAGTGCTACACTTCCTAATAAGATACATCTAAAATTATTAGTATGTAATATTCTAAAACATTTATGTTTGTAAGATGTGCCCAGTACCCGCGTCCAAATCCTGGATCATTTTTAGTTGTATGTCCGAATCCTACGTTTTAAAATAAAAAAGGATCTGACTCCTATATATGTACCCGTATCCGACACCTGTACCCGAGTTCGAGCAATATAATTTCAAGCAAAGATACTTTTTTCTTGTTAGACTTAGGATTGGAAGAGGCGCTGCACTGGATTTAATTGGGAAGGATGTTTGACCTTTTAACTGCATTATTTTTTCACCCATTATGCTCATCTTGTATCACAAGTTTTACTAATTTTTACCTTTGTTGATGATAACACCCCACCAGTGTTGCCAAATAATTTAGTGCAAACTTTCACATGTTGCTGACTTATAACTTTAGTACTTTGGGATGTAATGGTGCTAGTCAATGAATTGTTTTCATCTTGTCCAAAAAATTTGTTATCGTGGCTGCTTGGTGATGGGTTTAATTTTGCATCCAACGTCTTCGATAGCTCATTCATCTTGTGTGAAAATTTCTTGACAAACTCTTTTTGTTCGAAACTCATTGTTTTCACCATGGTTTATATGTTCTCGAGTCGTTGCTCCATTTCTTTGTTGCCCATACCAAACGTGACGAACACAAAATTGTTCATAACAAGAAAATCAAAATAGAAGGAGAAAAGATGAAGAGTGGGTTAATTTGAGGAATGCAGGACCTCCCAAAATGTTTTTGAGGAACCAATAAAATCCAAAATACAACACTATGTTTATAGAAATAATTCTTTCCACCTTTCATTTAATTTCCTTTACACTTTTTAATAAGAAAAATACAAGATAACTCCTATTGATCCCTAAAATATAGAAACCACTGAACACTAACACAAAGAATGCTCCTATAACTCTAATGGTTCAAACTAAAATAATAATAACATTAAGAAATAAATAACATAAATAAAAATTAAAGATTCATAACAGCTACCAGATCCGTTCACTGTAACATTGCTGTATCTTGCTTAGTTCCCACCTCCACCCCATGTACTTCGTGCATGGATCAGTTAGTAAGACTAGCAGTGGGCTGAGTGCAGCCAGTTTTGGTTTTTTCTTTTAAACGTGTCCTTATTTAATAGTTTCTGATTTATACTCGTTTTAATGCAGTTACACATAATCATTTTACTTGTGGAATGTGGATAACTTGACACCTCTATTTCTTATTTACTTATTCGATGCAGTCATGCGGGAGAGGACTTACTAGGGAATTTTTTTTTGAAATTCTGAGGTCTTAATATTACATACTTTGTGCTTATTGATCCAGTGTCAATGCACTAAGGACAAGCATAAGAATGGCATATTAAGTTTGTAGCTAGTTCTTCAATAATCATCTGGTATCAACTATAACTAGGCAGTGGACAATTTTCCTTAGTCTGGTTCTGCTCCCTTTAGTGGAGGAAAGTACATGGGGGAAAATCATTTGAAGTTCACCAGAAATATCTTCTTTAATCAGTATTATTGTCACTGGAGAAAAATGGGAAAGAATGTATGGAAAAATTTTGTGGAAGTTCTTCAAGAATTCCATTTATCCAGAAAGTTCAAGAAATAACATTTCTGCTGATTGATTTGTTTTATTTTATTTTATGAGAAAACAAAAGAACAAGCGTGGTTGTCGTGGAATAAAACGGCTGTTAATTCATCAAATATCACCATCTGAAGTACGTCAAGTCCCTGAATTCAAGGAAGAATATACTTCAGCTAATAACATGGCTGACTTGTCAGAGGCTGGCTAACTTGTTCAAAACGCCAACTGTAGAGTGTAACTTGATTGCTGAAATAACTGACGACTAATGTGCACGAAACATTGTTCACTTCATGATTGTTGCAAGCCCCTTAAATCTTAATCCTTCAGCCAAGACAAAGATCTGTATAAACATTAGACATTTACCCTGATCTCGAAGTTTTAACTGCAAATGAAGTGTTTTATAAGATGAGGTATGATGGCCATGAACGTTCACACACAAAAAAGTCTAGATGGTTAATGAGCTTTGAGGTTATTTTTATCCGTATAATTACTGTTTTGATGGCAGTCTTTAAGTTCTTATAATAGCTGGATATTTGGTGTCACAAATTTCTGGTATTAAATATGAAAGTTGTTAGAATTTTGTGGGCACAACTTAGGGCTATAAATATGTTCTGCCCATTCATTTACATGTTTTCTGGAATAATGTTATATCCATCAAGAAGAACTTTAATGATCTTTTTTTTTCTCCTCGATGTTTATGTTTGTCAAAACTCTTAACAGTCTTTCTGTATATGATACTCTTAATATATTCTAACTTTTGAAGGAAAGAATGGTGTGTTAATTGTTAATTTATTTGATGTTCAAAAGTTCTCAAAATATTAGTCTTCAGGCGATTGTTCTCAAGTTCCTGGCACCGTTCAGAGGAAGCCTGGTCGAGGAGAAACAACTTTGTCAGTGAGCTGCTCTGACAAGATTGCTCGCTGGAATGTTGTTGGGGTTCAAGGTTCCTTGACTTACTCTCTATCACATTCTTTAATCCTTTCCTTGAACAAATGGGAAAGACTTATTGCTGTAACCTGTCATAGATACCTTTCGAGCATGTCTAGAATTTTGCGTCACCTGTGATCCTGGACCGTGTAGGTACTATAGAGGCTGTAACAATTCTCTGTTACCTTAAGCTTTTACTATTTATTATGATCATCAAATTATGAGCAAATAAGAAAACCATATGAAGATTGTTACTGAATAGCACAGCCTGAAATTTCACTAAATCTGGTGAATTCATGAATTGAATGTCTCTACGTGAAACAAGTTAATTTTTTTCTTTTACCGTGATCATCTTTAAAAGTCCATGAACACTCATGGTCCCCATATTTTTCTGTTACATGTGTTGGGACTTGCATTGTCTGTGCTGGTTTGCTTTGTATGTGAAAATGGAATTGTTTATTTGTCAAATATCTATTATCATCATTTGTGCATAAGTAGCTAATTCATAATTTCATATAGAAAAAAATTAATTCAATCGTGAACTTTTTTGATAAAATATGTTCTACAGATTCAGATTGTCTGACATGAATTCTTTCTTTCTATGCAGGAGCTCTGCTTTCATATTTCCTGGAACCAGTTTACATTTCTTCTATAATCACTGGTCGGTCTCATTTTGGTTCTGAAGATTTTCTAATGGTAGATCAACTGAGAAGATCTTTATACGATCGAATTCTACTGTTGTCAAAAGAATTAATGAACCCTTTTCAAGTTAATAAGGTTGTAATTTGCAGATTTTCTTCTTGCATTTTGGCCATGTAACATAATACTGATCCATCTGAACAAATTGTCCTTCTTTTTGCATTTTCCAGCCACTCTTTTTGGTAGCTCCAATACCACCCAAGGAGTTCCAACATTCTGAGACTACTCTAACAACCTTAACTTGCGGGTGGGCTTTGTTTAATATGACCCTTTATTCATGAAAATGAGCATATTAAAATAAGATGTCTTCTCTGAAGTTCTGTTATCCTTTTATTTGCAGGTATTCAATATGCTGGAATAGGTCCGGCTTGCACGAAGTCATTCTTGGAACAACTGGTAAGAAGCAGGGTACCTCTGCAAAAGGTGCAATGTATCCTTCTACCCAGTCATCGTTATGCAAGTAAGAAAACCTTCTCTACATAAACTTCACAATTTAAGCTTTTGGGTAGTCTGACACACCCTGTTTTGTCTTCAGGAGGCGTTTATTGGAGTTGTTTGTATCACTCAAGCATGAGAATTTGTTGGATTGCTCAGTCGGCGAGATTATTTATCGAGAACTCAAGGTAAATGACTATTGAGTACTATCCGCCTGTTTGGTTTGAATAAAAATTAGATTTTTAGTAGATTTTGATAAAAGTCAGTGAAACTATGGTTGAAAAGATGATGGAAGTTGTGAGTCCCATAAAATATGTGGTTGAAAATGAATTGGGGAAAAATAAGTTTTAAGAAATGGGGGCCAAAGAGTGGCTATAAATGGTTACCAAAGAATTTTTAATATACTGACATAATGTGTAGATTCACCTATAATATGTAACAAAGAAAGAATGAACTCCAGTATAAAATAATTTAGAAGATGTGTAACGTCTTTTCTTTTAGAACCTAGTTGTTGGTTTCTCGAATGCATTTGTGGGTACACATATGGCCCTTGTTTGATGGCTATTATTTTGAGAAAATGGAGTTTTGAATAGTGATTTTTCGGAGAATGTGGGGTTAAAAAGTAAGGAAAAGTTTTGGGTATACGTGCAAAATATTTTATTGTGTAAATGTGTAATTGAAAATGAGTGAGAATTTAAGAGTTTTGAAATAATGATTGTCAAACAGGGGCTCATGTACTCCCCCTCTCTCTATGGATGTGCGTGTGTAGATTAATTTCTATTATTTGATGCAGCATAAATGGATTTATACTGGTACTTGTATTGTACTCCCAACGAGCAGAACAGTACTCAGCTAGTATTTTATTTATAACTATGCTTGTAAGGCTTTCAATAAACTGACAATGTCCCAGATTCTGATCTTTCCTCCCAACCTACCGTTCCTATGGGTGGTGCAGATTAGTATCATAATGATAGACGAATTCCATCTCTGTAATTATTAAGAATGAGTTTTTGTTTCATGGATTTGAGAAAAAAAATTAAATTTGGCTTTCATCCATCTTAACATTATAATTATATAATTTTTATTTGTATCTGGATGTGAAGTATCACTGAGAAATAAATAGTTGAAGTGCAGTTCTAAACAAAAATAATTTCATGCTGAAATTTAGTTTTTTTCTAGCTTTTCCAAGTTGTTACCTTGTTCAGAAAATGTATCGAATTTTTTTAGTCTATTTAAACAACTGTATTCAATAGGAATTTATTTCATTTCAAAAGTAAATAATTTCTCTTTTGATTATCTCTTGCAGGATAGAGCTGAAGAATACAGTGCCACTTCAAAGGCCTTTAAAGCAAGCCCACATTTTAGAAACTGGATTTTGAAACCTCAAAATTCTGAGTCCTTCTCACACAAGGGTCTTTAAATATTCGACTTGTATATATTTTGACATCAAAAGATAATTCTACTGCATTGATACGAATTTGAGAAGCAAAAAATGCGAAAACTACTATGGTTGGTCGATTAGCGTCATTAATGTAGCCAGCGAACCAGGGGAAGAAATCCCCCTAAATCGTCTTTGTCCACACCCCCCATCATCTTGATTTCAATAATGTACTTTTCCGTAATAAACAAAAATCCCAAGCAAGTTCATTCATAAGCTTTTATGGGGAGGTTGCTTAGCAAATGATGTTGGAACACTAAGGGATCGTTCTCTTCGTGTTTCAATTTTG
>CAIGRT010079766.1:0-17606 GCA_903798405.1 Fraxinus platypoda | reverse complement strand
ACCCGAACCGAACCGAACCCGAACGGTTCCATAATTATATTTGGACCCGACGGGTCCATTTATTAAATATCCGAAAGTTTTGGGTCGGTTCGGGTCTCTTCAGAACCGAACCGAACCGACCCACGGACAGCCCTAATTACCACCCAATTCATATAAAAAATATTGCAGAAAGCCAGTCTGTAGTAAGAAAGATTTTGTCGACTAAAATATAGACCAAGAGCAAAATGATATTGGGGCCTTTATACAATATAATCTCCTTAAATCTAGTAAAAAAGAAATAGCAAGGCTTCTCTTACTGATCAATTAAATCATGTGCTTCAGGGCTCATTTCTTCAGGGACCTGTGGCCAAGGTATCTTGCGGTTGAGAATATTATCAAATATTTTCTGCAAGGAATATTAAAATAATAAGAATGCAACCATTGGAGGTACTTGATGGAAACTAGAGGTGGGCAAAATTCAATGGAACTGGATGAACATGTATTCTTATCTTTTTAATTTTTGAACATAAATTATACATTGATAGTTAATCTAATTATAACGTACCTCAAATATCTAATATAGTCCAATTTTTAAGCCCAAGTCCCGAAAAACGCAAGACCTGTTCAACTTTTCCCTTTCATAGAGAACCAATCAATTCTCTACCAAAGAAAGCCGAATAATAACCGGTTGGGTCTCATTCTAATAAGAACCAGTAAGAATTGGACCATGACAACCACATAAAAAATGTAAAACTCTATTACACGGGGTTATTAGCGACAACTTTGTTCTTTTAGAGTGCAAAGTATCAGTGAAATTTCAGATGCTCCATTCACATAACAAAAATCCCATGGTACCTTATTCACAATTTGATAACACTGATTTATCACAACATTCATATGAATCCTCCTTCACAAACTTCTGGGAACCTCAATAACATCAAAGTTTGTAGTGTAGAAGTAGCCACATGACCAAACCCTTCTACTTCTTCACCAGATAGACAGACAGACAGAAGGTAGTATACATGTATAAAATTGTACACTGAAACAAAATGTTACAGCTATTTACTAACCTCAGCAACATACAGACAGAGGGTAGTATACATGTACAAAACTGCACACTGAAACAAAATGTTACAGCTATTTACTAACCTGAGGATGCTCAGCGTTGAAAGGAGGAATTCCAACAATCAACTCAAATAGTATGACACCAACAGACCACCAATCGGCAGTAAAGCCTGAGGACAATGCAGAATACTCCATTATAACATTGCATTCCTAAAGTGCTACGATCCAGTAAAACAGCACACTAAGTCCAGCAAAAGCACATAAATCTTCACACAAGATATTTTTTCATGTCATGTTCTTAAAGCACCATATCAAGTAAAATGATATCAACGTGATTACTGAAATCATGCACCCTTATGGTGCAATTTAAATGAAACTATGCTGTTCCTCGACAGATTGTTATCATCCCTCCATGCAAGCTTTATTTTCTAAAACCTGTAACAATAATGAGCTAAGGTAGCTTTCATGCAGTAAAAATAAACTTAAACAGAGATCATTGACAAAACACAGTAGGAAAAACTCTATTAGTGAATTCTTATCTTAGTCCCACAACTGACTGCTGAATATTAGCCATGATTCTACTATCGATGTGATATCCATAATTGTCGAATTCTGCAAATTGTTTGATGATACTATCTACTACCAATCACCAACAGTAAACAATTTCAATACCTTCGCGGATTTTTTTTTTTTTAAAGATTCTGATCGATGGACCATTATCAACATTATCTTTAGCTTCCCCTTGTCTGCAATTCTGAATGGCAGAATGGCATTTGGTTGTGACAAATTAGTAATGTGATTTGAAGGACTCGAGAGAGCTAAAAATATGGATCTAGAGAGACTTGTTGGGGAAAGAGGGAGGGATTCAACTAAAAGAAAAATTTCATGATCTCACTCCTTGTGTATTATCTTTTATTTTTATTTTTAAAATTTACGTGATTACCTATCAAAAAAAAAAATTTTAACTTGATAATGCCCTCCTTGTGTTTTATTTTTTTTTTTGATTTATAAAATTTACGTGATTACCTATAAAAAAAAAATGATGGTAATGCTGAGCTTCTTGCAAGAGTGTGAAAGTTAGCTATGCTTTAAAACGACATATTACAATTGTTCTAAGCATGTGAACACGAGTGTTAAGATCTGTTAAATTGGAGTGGTGAATTGCTCTACATAAGACTACAGAAGAAATCCAATGTTCATATACGAACCATGCCCAGTTCCTAGAAGAATCTCAGGTGCCAAATAGTCTGGAGTACCCACAGCAGAGCGTTTCTTGCGCCTTTCTTGCTGATGGTCAGATGCAGACAATTGAGGTTCATCATCTTCCATTAGGGATGTTCCGCTAACAGCTGGACCCGATAAATCATCAGTACTGTTGATGAGACCAACTTTAGATAGCCCAAAGTCTGTCAACTGCTCAGTAAGACGGCACATGTCAAATTTTGTTGATCAGAATCCACAGATAGTCTGATTTTATCCACGTAGAGATATTTAGAGGACAAAATATACAGATAATGAGGCATCAGGTTCCATGAGCTTCAAATGCTTCTAAAGAATAAACTATCAAAGGCACTGATCAATCATTTGATTTTTAAAATAATATCAAATGAATAATAAATTACTTTAAGGCAATCTGTATATAGTAACAACTAAGTGCATATGAACAACATATTGAAAAATTTATCCAAAATAAAGAAACATCAAAGTGAAATGGAAACAATCCACATGCAAAATAACTTATTCTACCTACCATTACCCTACCACATCAAAGTGATGGTGCTAGTAGCATGTTGAAACAGTACTATTAGCAATCAGAAACACGGATATGGGAAGGAGAAATAGCAGATAATATATGTTATTTTGGTGCATTCAACGTCACAGAAGGCTGTAAAAGAAAACGCTTAATGGAAATACCCAAATGGCAACTAAATGACTAGGTGCTAATTTAGCTGTATTACAAACTCGAGACAGATTATCAACGTTTTGCATTAAAAAATAAGCCTTTAGTTATAAGAAATAGATAAGTTCATTTACCATTGCATGTTGCAGAAGCTAATTACAAAAGCAGATCTGTATATATAATTAATCCTAGCAGGGTGACATATGAACAAATCCTCTTCAGTACTGACATCGAAAGGAAAAAGAATCAGATCATTAACCAAAAACTAGAATAAATTACCTTGATATGACCATCATGTGCAATCAACAAATTATCAGGCTTTAGATCACGATGAACCACACGTAGAGAGTGCAAATATTCCAAAGCAAGCACCTGGTCATATTACAACCTCAAAACACATATTTCAATGTCATGCGAGCCGAAAGGTAGATGGAAAAAGATAGCAAATCACCAATAACAACTTACAACTTCAGCTATATATACTCGAGCAACATCTTCATCTAAGCAGCCTAGATTTCTCAGTAATGAATACAGATCTCCTCCATTCAAGTACTCCATTACAAGATACAAATTTTCTCGACAAGTAAATGAATAGAAGAAACGGACCTAACGAAAGAGATGTTAAAGTAAAAAAGTGATGACCTTTTCAAAAGATAAAGTAAAATGCTTTGCCGGTTACACCTGCTCACCACAAAAGGATTGCGAACTGAAATCAATATATTACGTTCAGCCAAAATACTCTCGACAGCATTCTTCCGTATCATATCTGCCTTCTTAAGAACCTGCAAAATATAAAAGTCAGTCAGAAAACACATATGCTTCCAGCAAATGAGTTGAGAAATAGAATTTCAGAAGTATAATAATGGGAGGTGGGTGGGGCAGGATAAGCGGTATATAACTATATACAAGAAATGTTCAAGGTACAACCAATATCTAGTATAACAGGTTAAGCTGGGTCATAAAGTTTGGTTCCCGCAATAATAAATAGAACTGAGATATGAATAAAGATAACTACACAGACAGACAATGGTGGAAGAACTAGAATTTAATATTAAGGGGCCATAGACACAGAAAGTGAATGATTTTTACAGCAAATAATAAGATGCACAGCATTGCCAAATACAGCCAACCCAATCATACAACAATAAAGTTGTGCTCCCAATAAATTTGGAGTATATCCTGCCCATATGAATAATCAAATGAGACTCTCCTAATTGTTATAAGAAAATAACCTGATTAAGAGCATGTTTGAGCCCCATTCTTTGGTCCAAAATACATTTTAAATAGTATTTTGATGGAGAATGTGTGGTTAAAAAATAAGGAAAAATTTTGAATTTGCGTGTAATATTATTTTATTGAAGATTGTGTGGTTGAAAATAAGATAACGAAAAAAGTATTTTGGAAATAATGGGGACCAAACAAGTTGTAAGACTAATGGACAACTTAACGTGCCTTCAATGTTGAGAGGGGGGCAGTTCCACGTAATGGAATGCATAAATGAAATATAGGGTTTGTTTGAGCCCTATTTTTTTAGAGAATAGGTTTTGTAATGGTAATTTTTTAGAGAATACATGGTTAAAAAAGATGGAAAATTTTGGGTTTATGTTTAAAATTATTTTATTGGGAGAATGTGTGGTTGAAAATAAGTTTGGGGCAAAATGATTTTTTTATAGAATGGGGCTCAAACAAGAGCATAATAAGAAAGCATAACTGCAGGGGCAAGCCAGATGGGGCCTGCCTGGCTCTGCTAACCCAATGATGTCTTAAACCATAAAAGGCAATGATTCAGTTCTAGATATATCATAAAGCAAAAGCCAAAAGAGTAGTTGAGACAAACCTTACCAAAATTTTGGGTTCCCAATAATCTTGCACCCTATGCCCACTGTGAAAACAGGATTGGGGGCTTGATATGCAGGGCAGTTGTAGGGATTAATAATCTAAGTCCAACTCACTTCAAGGAAGTAGGGATTAGCCCATCCCAAGTTAATCCCATAAAAGACATACTACATCATGTTGGGCAAATTTAAACCGGTCAAACACACATTCTATAGACCGACAACTTTTTATCCACACATGCTGTGGGATTCACTGCTTAAATTATAATTTGAACACTCCCAAACACGCACTTAGTAAAACTTCTACGCCACTTGTCACTTTATTCTTTAAAAGTTCAATCTCCTAATTTTGAAACCAAAGAAATGGAAAATAATTAGAGAAAAGACAGATTCAAGATCATACCATTTGATCTTTAAGACATTAGTGTCAATATATATAATACTTCTCCGAAATACTGCATCCTAAAAGTTAAAGATTGAAGTTCTCTTCCTTTCACTTATTTTGCTGTGGTTGTAGACATTGTAACTGATGATGCTGCCATTAAACCTGGCAGGCACAAGGCTGTTCTCTTTCTACCGATTAGCTTCAACTTTCATGAAATATTTTGACTAAATAGGGAAGAAAGTGGTCCAACATAGATATCAAAGTAAGGTATTGAAGCATTGGTTTCTAAGACATCCATGGCCATTTAGGAATTTTACAAATACCTCAGCAATATAATTTTTTTTTTAGAATGTTTGGGTAACACAACTTGCTATAGAAAATTGCAACAGAAATACAATATAACATACAGCAGTTATCATATGTACACACAAGACCTACTCTAGAGCCACCTTTCTAAAAGGCCCAAGGAAAAAAGAAAAAACATCTCAAGCAAAAGTAAGGCTGGCCTCGAATCAGAAACTGACGGATCAATTAACAATTTAACATAAATAGTAAGTTCTATACCTACCTTTATCGCAAACAGATCCCCTGTTGTTCTCTTTTTTGCCAAGAAAACCCGGCCAAATGCCCCACGACTGATTGGTTTTATAATCTCAAAGTCATCTATTGAGGTCCGATCTTTAGTAGAATGTATAGGACTAGTTCGCAAACTACGTACAACATCATCGTCTAAAGGAGCATCTTCATCAATTACAGTGCTTGATATATCAACCTTGACATCATCAACTAATTCGCATAATTGCAGATATTTCTCCCTAGATGACCAGAATCAAAATTAAGCCATATTTCTTTAGGTAAAAAATAATCGAAGTCAAATGCTAAATGCTACAAAGACTCGTATACAATGAGTGTCCAATGTAAAGATCTGAAACTCACCTTATCAACTTCTCGATACGTGCTCCAAAAGTCTCCACGGTGAGGGCATCAAATTTTCTGCGGTCNAAGACAAGAAAGCAGGTATGACAAAGAGCGATCATCATCCAGAGGTGTATTTGCTACACATCGAGCTATATCAGCGAGTTCATTCATCTGCATTGCCACATAGGATAATTAATTTTCAAACAAAGAATCTAATGGTAATTCAATATTATCAACCGTCAATTGATTCCATAAAATTGACATTCCCATAGTTCAAACAGCAACTAGGAAAATTTAGTACTCTCGGATTGTTTTACAATCAGTTCCTGTACCGTATAATTAAACTAATTTCCCCTCCACAAAATCTTGAAACACGAAGCTTCAGCTCCAATTAAGTTGGAGGTTGTTTTCACGTTGGTCATTATCTATTGATGTTCGTAAAGTAAGAAAAATTTAAGATTGACTAAATCACAAATTGGCTGATAGACCGAAAATTTTTGTAATATAAAATAGAGACACATATCAGAAAGAAATTTATTTTAAAGCTTGTAAACTAGTACAAAAGTTTGTAGTAAAATTAAGAAGCAAGAGAAAATCAAGAAAATATACAAAATAAATAGCATGTATAAAGCATAATTTTCTAGTATCCAAAAATTGCAAGGGTGAAAATATATGTTCAAACAGCTTTTTGTCGATGAATCATGTTCTAATTTCTTAAAGTTAATTGGATTTCACACCTTCTGAGCCAATAATCAAAGCTTTACATGGCAATCAGTTATTAGGTATGTAATAAAGGTCTGACAGGGCTCTATATAATTATAACTCTAATTTTATTTAATTAGACTATTTGAATGGAACTTGTTAGAGAACCGGATGTGCAGATTTGGATTCATATAGATATCCACTAATGTGGTACTTTATTGTACGACAAATATAAGATCCATCTGTCAACGAAAAATAAAATGAAAATTTTGGAAGATGCATAAGGTCTGTTTGGTCTTAGCACGTGAAGAAATATTTTCCTTTTTTAGGTCTTTGGTGGCGGCCACTCTCGGTGCTGATAGACCACATACTTGTCCTACCCACGTAAGGCCCGTAGATCTCATTTAAGTAAAGCATGCTCAACCTCAACTTCGACCCATAGGCAGATGCAATTTCATTCCTTTCAAGTAAAGCACAAATATTTTGTCTAATATTATCATGGTTTACCAGTGATACAAAGAACGGTACAGGACAAGTCCCTCCTTTTCAAAGTAGATATTCATATTCCAAAGAAAAGATTCTGAAAAGAGAGAAAACAAAGAAATAAATAAAGACGTCTACGAGGAGCTTTTCAGCATTGACCAATCAACAAGCTTGTGAAGTTATCCTTTGTTTTATTTTGTTCTACTGTTTTCTCTCCTCTTTGATAGTCCTTTTACTTTACCATACAGAAAAGAAAGGTGAAATTTTCTGTAGCATCGAATTGTTTCTACTTCAAAGGAAAGTCGACTAAAGTTCTAAATGAATACATGAATAAAAACTTAGATATATGCGTATATCAAATGTTATAATCGAACAGAATCTACAATTTAACAGAAAATTGATAAGGCAAAGTGTAAAGAAGTTGAACAAGCAAAACCATACTAATTAAACAAGTACAAGAGTTATGAATTTTATATTTCAATCACCAATGTGCTGCAATAATTCATGAAACTAAGTTATAAAAACCAATGTTATCAGAATTGGCACGCACCAGCCAGTTCAACCTATAAAACAAGGTTGGTTAGCCTCTAAAAACCGGCTGCAAAACCTCAGAACCAACCAGTTCAAGCGGTCCGGAAAATCAGTGGCAGTTTTCCCAGTTTGCATGGCCAATTTTTCAACGGAAATAAAAAAGGAAAACTCAACAATGGATTTCTATCATGAATCCCACACCCGCACAGTAGTTTCCCGTGCATGCTGCTTCAGTCATTGATCATGCACCACGCCCCTTTTATAACATTTCCTTCTCTCATCCCAATCATGAACCTTCAAATGTCATGCGCTTGATATTAAGCCCTTGTTTGATCTTCATTTTCTCCAAAATATATTTTTCTCTCTCAGCTTTTCAATGACGCATTCTTCAATAAAATAATATTACACGCAAACCCAAAATTTTTCCTTATTTTTTAACGACATATTCTCCATTAATCTATTATTCCAAAATACATTCTACACCAAAAATGGGCTCAAACAGGCCATAAATTTTCGTTTCTCATTGTTACCATTTCGTGAGGGTTAGTTGACTTTTCTTACATATTGATACTTAGGCGTTGTTTGAGCCCCATTTTTTCGAAGATTCATTTTTTGAAAATTCATTTTCAACCACACATTCTTCAATAAAATAATATTACACGTAAATGAAAAACTTTTTCTTAATTTTTAACTACACATTCTCCAAAACTTACTATTCAAAAATGCATTTTTTCTCTCAAAATGGGGCTCAATCAAGGGCTTAATGTTAATGCTTTTTCACATTGGGAAAGTGGGTACTGGGTTGTTCTGGTTTTTATTAACTACCGTGCCTTTCATTTAGTAGTATTATCTAATACTTGTCTAATATTCAATTTATTTTATTTTGTTGTGTTTCAACAACCAGTTTGACCCTTGACCCTTTAGCTTTTTCCCAGTTGATGCCCGGTTCCAGTTTTTAAAACGTTGATATAAACATTCCAAAGAAGATTATGATGACAACAACGACGAAGACAATGATGAAGGAGAAGAAATTTATTGAATAATGAATTCAGTGAGACGAGAATCAACCTGAGGAAGATCACCATGTTCAGAGAAAGAACCTTTCCCTGACAAAAGCAAGTCTATCTGGCTCGTTGTTGGTGTCATCAATGGTGACGTAGGAGTCATGCTTCCTGCCGATGATGTTGTCATTCCTTGGTCTGATTTTGGACCAAAGCGAGTTTTACATAGCATGGAAGGCAAACCCTTGAGCTCGTCCATGAATACAGAATTGTCTGTTTCTGGAAAACATTCTAGCGTGTCTTCTGAGCCTCTACGAGACCAATCACTGAGTTTTGGAGAAAGAAGATCTGATTCTTCTGTCACACTCGAGTTTGATACTTTGACAACATCTGGGCTTCCAACAGCATGTTGATAGTCCTTCTGTGAAAATGAATCCATCCGCTTCTCAAGAGTTCCAGCAATTCTAAGTAGGCGTTCATTGACACTTAAACCCTTTTTATCACATCGATCAGCAATTGCACAAATTCTAGAGTGGTCTTCCACATGCAAAGTGGGAACCTCCTCCTCACAAATGCGACAAGTTATTGAGCTTTCATCTGCAATGCCTGGCTGATCTCCCCAGTAGCCCCAGGAAACTTTATGTTGGTGCTTGGAGGGCATGGAAGACTGTCCACTAGAATCTTTAGCAGGACGAAGCTCAGTTACTTTAGCATTAGCAGTAGCAGTAGCCAGATCAGCTTCATTAATTCCTCTCCTGTTGTTTAATATTTTCGAAGCTTCCACGATTTTGTCATTCTGCTCCTTCAATGAAGCAACTTCTTTGGGACTTTTTCCAGAAGAAGAAAATTGCTTCCAAGAAGCCATTGGATTCCTACTAGCAGTAGAATTTAAGTCGTTTGCAGTGTCAGCTGGTGAAGGTTGAAAATTTCCTTTTACAGCATAGTCGCTTTTCCACACTAAGCCATGTTGTTCTTGACTGTAATATTTTCTTGCAGACGGTGCCTTCGTGGCTTTTGAAGAACTAGGAATATTCTTATCCCTTTCCACAACCTGAGAAACATGTTTATCTGCAGGCTCAAGTGATTGCCGGAGCTGAAAAACACGGTCATCCTCAGCGAACGCACTTTCCTTGTGGAACTGCAACAATCTTGTGCACCTTGTGAGAATGAAAAGCATTCGAGTATGAAGCTGCTTAAGCATTCCCATAGGAAGCTCCTGACGCCTATCATCCAAATCTTGAACTATGCCTTCACACTGAAGCCAAAATTCTCCAGGAGATGTCATGGCACAGCTCCGAGCCAAAACCAACAAATCCTCTAAAGTTTCCTGCCATTCTGGATGACTTTCTACATTCTTTTCAAGAATTCCAACCAGATCTGCTGCAAAAATATGCAGATCAGAATCCACTTCTTCCTTTGCTTTGTCAAATTTTGTCCTTATCATAGTTAATACCTCCTGTTGCACTTGCAACATAATAATGAATATTCAAAATTCAAAAATCATTAAATCTGTCAACTTAGGTATAAGGATACATAAATCTAATTACCTCCAGATTATTTAAGCGTCGAGGCTTCCAAAATGGGTAAGGTCGTACACCTTTGGAATTCAATTCATGAGAGAAACTTTTGATATCACCAGGAAGCCTCTTCCTGGGAGCACTTGTAACACGGAGTATAGCTTGAAATCGGGGAGATTCAGACTCCTTTGGGTTCTCACAATCATATGATGTCTACGAAGTAAATTAAATTTCAGCTCGTTTATATTTAGTAGAATTGCAAATTGATAAATAAATAGCATCAGAAATATTTCTGAGGTGGTATGCTTTGTTGACTTCAGAAAAATTGACCTTTTTACCTTCATCTCTGGAGTGCATACATCTGAACTCCTTAACCCTCCAGAATGACCCCATGATGAATTGAATTGACCTTGCAAAACAATATTAGCCAGTTGAAAATAAGAAAAACCACATCCATGATAGAGGATTTTAACAGGAAACCCTAGCATGAACTTAATTAGACATTAGTAAACCCCACAATTCTACATAAAGCTAAGTTTCACATGAGACTAAGGAATCATTTTTTGTAATATACATGTAACATATACTCAAAACCAGCTTGAGTGTGCCCACCAGGAACAAATACAATATTAATTATAAATAAATCCAGGTATGTTCTCTTCTACAAAAAAATTTTTTACCATATTTTTCACCGTCTACCATAAATTCTCTACCTTTCACCAGTTACAATTTTTTGCACATTCACTTCTTGTCAAATCACAAGCCTTTTTCTCTTTCTTTCTTTCACCTTGTACTTCCTGTCCATTTTTCCAACTCTTTTTTGGCCTTTCACCACCAATTATTGTTATTTCTAGGCCCTCTGATTTTTCATGCTGTTCAGTAATTACTGTTTATAAATTTTATATTTTCAGCAGTTATAATTTCACTAATCTACTAAACCCCTGTTTGGCCCCCATTATTTGGCATTTTTGGGGGGTTGAAAATTTTTAGAATAGTGATTGATGGGAGATGTGTGGTTGAAAAGTTTTAGATTTGTGTGTATTATTATTTTATTTGATGAATGTATGGTTGAGATGAAGAGAGAAAAAAAATTAATGTAATGTAATGGAATTTAATGGGGGCCAAACAGGGGCTAAATTGTAAATGCTGCTTGTTTCATTTGGGGGCCAAACAGGGGCTAAATAGTTTCATGATCTGCCCCTTCTTTGTATGATTCACGTTTGATGAATTTTAATTTTGTAAGTTATTTTATAAATCCAGCAGTTGTGTAATTGGATGTGCGTAATTGTAAATCAATTATTAATATAAAAGATTATATTGTAATGATATTCTGGCATTCTGCAAATTATATTCTGCAATGGGATTATTATTAATTATTTCAAGTCAATTATTATTAGCTACATGTTATGTCACTGGTCACTACAAATAAAAGACTCCCTTTTCCATATGAAGCTTAAAGACAACTGCAAGTGCCTCATATCTAATCATAGTAAAACCTGGAAAAATAATTTTACATAATTGATTCCAGGCTGATCACGGCAGCAAGGTTTGTTTTTGCATAGTCCCACAATGCAAAACCTCGTCCCATTAAGTAAACTGCTTTACACTAAGCTACTAACTCGTAAAAACTTTTTACTACGGCTACATTAATTAGTATCCAATATGGTAGCCATTGTTTTATATTAATCAACTTTTGCAGATATTTTGCAAATTGTCCACATCTATGAGAATATATGCTCTTAAAAGTTAAATCCCTCTTTACTTTTTTTGAGTACGCTTAACATTTAAAATTAAATTCTAATTGCATGATTCAATCATTTCACCTAATAAATTAGGGCAAAAAGAAGCGACACATTATTTTTTAAGTGAATTATGTACATATTTCCGCATCCTTTTTTCTCTCAGTTACTACAGATATCTTCAATCAGCTTAAATACTTCAGCAATGCTTTTAAGGGGTTGGACAATGTCAAACTTACACATCTTAGCTAGTCTCACAATTTCTATTTTTATTTTTCTTTCCCAATTTCCTTGGTTCTTGAAAAAATTTAAAAAATGTTCAGTTCATCCGCTAAAATATTCTCAACATCCTCCTCATCTTCGTCCAGTTCTTCTGTCTACATTGAAGCCCTATTCTGTTTCAAAAACAGAGCTGTGGAATGATCAACTCTAAAACCCATTCTCTCAACGACCAGAGGGAAAGGAGGAGGTACACCTTGATATAAGGATCAAGGTTCACTCAAACTCTCTCAAACTTCCTCCCGCATATTCCGTTTGATCAGTTCAGCAATTTAATATGTCATCCAAACAAAGTTCTGACATTATCGATTTCCAACATACAATGTTAATTACCCCTATTGTACAAGTTATCAGATAATAGTAATGACTAATATTATACACCTTCACAACTAAATACTTACACCTAACAGGAAACGTAACCACGCCAATGCCCAAAAAAATCACATAATGTAGCTTAAAAGTATTTTGCAGTAAACACAAATAAATATACCAGTAGTTTCAGAAGATGACTCCCCATTTTGAAGGCGAGAACGAACCTGGGCCTGGACCACGTGCGGGCTCTGGTCCCTTGATGGCCCGCTGTCCATCGACATGTTATCCGAATTGCTCCCACTATCTGCATTTTCCACCAATAACTTCTCCTCCTTCTTCCCAGACCCCAAACTCAAACCCCCATCAACGCCAGCACCAGTGTCGCCACTACCACCAAGTGGCTTCGACAACTTACTAGAACCCAACGAAGCCCCCTTATCCCTACTCCCGAAACTGAAGAAACTCTCCTGTGGCAACGGCCCCGATCGGGTCTTTATCTTGTTTAAACCCAAAGACGATGCCACTAGTGGAGAAACCGACACCGGCGTAGGACTTGCTGCCGCCTCCTCGGATTTCTTCAACTTGGAAGAAGAAGAACCCAATATTCCGGAACTGGGCCTACTTAAATTTTTAGTTTCTCTGTATTTTGAATCTTTTTTTTCGTTTTTACTGCTGGTGGTGGGTGTGGAGGTAGGAGTGGTGGCTACAGGGGATTTATCTTTGAACGATGATTTAGGTTTCTTTTTATCGGATCCAATCGGCGAACTGGAGTTTGAACCGGTAGATCGAGGACTGTTGGAGGATCCATCGCGGCTTGAAGTGTCAGATTTTTTGGAAGAGAAAAATCTCCCCTTAAACACCATCTTTATCCTTCTTCTTTTTTCCTCTTACTATTTTCTTGATTTTGAACTACATCACAGCCCTGCCATGGAAAAATTCAGGGCTAATGGTTGAAGCTGTAGCAATAGCATTACTCTCACTCTTTCTTTATATGTATATATGTTGGTTTTTGTGACAGTGGTGCTGCCGTGCTGAGTTGAACAATTTGGACAATGGATAGAAATGGATGAGAAAGGAAAACAACGTGACTCTGGTGGGAAGATGATGTGATTGCAATTTTGGGCCCTGGCCAAGCAGCCTTTTCCAATTTAAAGTGTTCACTTATAAGTAAGTTTGCATCATATAATTTTTGAAAAATGCTATTTGTACACCTTGTAATGTACACAAAATTTTACACCCCCTTCACATGGAGGGGGGCTCACAAATATTTTATTGTGTGCGGGCCCCCTCCATGTGAGTGGGGTGTAAAACTTTATGTACTTCATTGTGTACACATAGCACAACCCATAATTTTTTTATCTACATAATTTTCTATTTATTAAAAGTAAAAAATAATTAAGTTGTTTCAAAGTTAAAAATTATATCTCACAAGTAATTATTTAATAAAAGAATTAAAAAATAAGTTATTCAAAAGTTTTAGAGTATACAATCTCTAAAAATAATTTTTTCCTAATTTGAACCGCACATTTTCTATAGAAAATCACTTCTAAAAAAATAACTTTACGTGAGAAGAAAAATTAATAATTTTTTAAGCAATATATGTCAGTTGTGCTCTTTGTGCTTTGCATTCACGAGTACAGATACAGTTCTCAATATATAGAATTCCCCCGCTCCACCTTAAATAATATTAACATTTTTTAAAACAAATTCTAGAAATTTCATATTACCTCGTGGCAAATAATCTTGTTGAAATGCTATGGTTCAATCCCATGTCTGGTTTTGTTGTGAGCTTCTCCAACCATCGACGTAAATTTCATCACACGTCCTGCATTAATGCCAAATGATGTCCATGTACGAGCTTGTGAAACACTAACAATAACACATCTATAGTGTCATTGTCTCTCTTCGAGAGAGAAAAAAATGTGATTGTATTTGACTTTTTCAAGTTTACTCCATCTTTTTGATAATTTTGTTTGATAGGTCAATATTGTCTATACTTTCTACGGACTACTTTTTTTTATCATGTTATCATTGCTTCCACACTCATCGTTAGCATACTATTAACTTTGAGTTATGCTATTTAGCCTTACTGAAATTACAACAACAGTTTAAGGGTGTGTTTGAATCTAATTTTAAGGATAATAGAAATTTTGGAATAGTAATTGATGTGGGAATGTGTGGTGGAAAAGTGATGAAAAGTTTTTGATTTATGTGTAATATTATTTTATTTGGAGAATGTGTGGTTGAAATGAAGAATGAGAAATTAACGGGTGTCAAACGAGGGCTAAGTGATGATAATGTGGCATTAAATGATAGATGAAATTAAATAAATCATTTAATTTCATCTTTCAATTAGCCAATCATCAGCTCCACATAGACAGAAATTACAACACTAAGTGAGACTACGTAAAATTATTCATTAAGGGTAATTAGCACATAACGTTCATACATTTCATTTTTTGGTATTTTCACCCTTATTTTCACATTTTCTCAATTAAAATTTATGAAATGACAAATATACCAATCTATATAAATAAATAAAAAAAGAAAAAACTAATTGCAATCACAATCTCAAATTTTTTTTAAAAACGCAAATAAGTCACAAATAAATTATTAAAAGGGTAATTAGTATATAATGTCTTTATCTTTCATTGTTATTGTAAAAAAGTCTCTACTTTTTTTTTTTTTTTGGCATTTTCACCCTTAGTTACACATTTGATTGCATAAACCATCATTTCTATCCATTTTCATCTAATTTCTCAATATAAAAAATGTGAAATAACGAATATAACCTCCTATTTAAATAAAAAGCTAAAGAATTAATTACAATCATAATTCCAAATTTTTTTTTTTGAAAGTACAAACAAGTCCCCAATAAATTATTTAAATAAATTATTTTTTTAAAAAAATGCAAAGGAGTCCCAATTAAATTTATTTAAAAATAAAAAAAAATAAAAAAATGCAAACAAGTCCCAAATAAATTATTAAAGAATTAGAAATTAAAAATATTTTTTTTTATTTAAATAGGAGGGTATATTCATTATTTCACAGTTCTTTATTGAAAAATTGGATGAAAATATATGGAAATGATGATTTGCACAATCAAATGTGTAATTAAGGGTGAAAATGTCAAAAAATATGAAAAGTATGGACGTTTTTCACAATACGATGAAAGATAAGGATATTATGTACTAATTACCCTTTTAATAATTTATTTGTGACTTATTTGCACTTTTTAAAAAAATTTGGTCTGTAATTGCAATTAATTTTTTTCTTTATCTCTTTATTGTATTTAAAGATGTGGGTATATTTGTCATTTCATAATTTTTAATTGAAAAAATAGGTGAAAATGACTTTTTACACAATGAAATGTGGAAATAAGGGTAAAAATGTCAAAAAAATGAAAGGTATAAACGTTTTCCACAATAACAATGGAAGGTGAGAATATTATGTGCTAATTACCTATTTATTAACTTTTGCAAAATTCACTATCTATCCTTTCCACAAAATAAGTTATATAATAGCCTCCAATTGAAAAACGTTCTCATTGAGAACATTAAAACTCTATTTCAACTCTATTTTTTGGAGGAATAGATCTAGTAATAGTAATTTTTTTTAGAAAATGCATAGTTAAATAGTAAGAAATTTTTTGAATTTACATGCACAATTATTTTATTAAGAAAGTACGTGATTGAAAGTAAACACAAAAAAAATGATGCTCAAACATGGGCTAAAATAGGTTGAGATTTTTGTACCCGTAAAATAAATAAATAAATAATTCCTTCAAGTACAATCGATTTCAAAGGTTCTTGTAACATACACTTTCCAAATTTTTACAAAAAAGTCATTTGCATTTGCATCAAATGCAAGTTTTCAGATGAGTCAACTATCTCAATTAAAACACAACTTCTTTAGACAACCTTCTAGACCTTATCAATGCCCTATATCATGCCAAACTCCAATGCACCAAGAATCCGTGTTCTAATACCACTTGTATGGAATTTGAACCGATTTCCTAATCCATCCTTAGCAACCCCACTCCCCTCGAGGAAAAGCAACGATCTTGTGCACCTGGTGAGAATGAAGCTGCTTAAACTTTCCAATAGGAAGCTCCTGACGCCTATCATCCAAATCTTGAACTATGCCTTCACATGAAGCCAAAATTCTCCAGGAGATGTCATGGCGCAGCTCCGAGCCAAAACCAACAAGTCATCTATAGTTTTCCTGCCATTCTGGATGACTTTCTAAATGCTTGTTCAAGTTTTGTCCTCATCAGTCAAGACCTCCTGCTGCAGTTGCAACATAATCACGAATATTCAAAATTTCAATAGAGTGAAATCAGTCAAATTAGGGGATAAGGGTAACTACCTCCACAATCACCTGGACACCTCCTCGGGCTCTCACAATCATATGATGTCTAGGAAGATCATTTACATTTACAGTAGCAAGTTGACAATTAAATTAGCATCAGAAATATTTACGGGGTTGTGTACTTAGTTGGCTTCAAAAATAAAACTTTTTACCTTTATCTCCGAAGTATATATATTTGAACTCATTGTGCTTCCAAAATGACCTCACGATGAATTTACTCAAACCTTGCAAAACAATATTAGCCAATAGAAAATTAGAAATATTACATCCATGGTAGATGATTCTAACAGGTAACCCTAACCTTAATTTAATTAGTAAACCCCATCCTTGTACCCCACAATTATAGGGAAATTTGGCCAAATAACCCCACTAATCAATGATTTTGGAGAAACGGCATTTGACCAACATTGAAGTAGAATAAAAAAAATTAAAATGTTTTAATGGTAAAATGACAAAGTTGTCCTTCAATTTATATCAAATTATTCACCCAACTTCTTTCATTTCACCTTCTTCTTTCTTCTTCATTTTCACCCATTTTCAGCAGCCACATATGGAGCCCCATTCCACCACTTTTCGGTCACCCAAACCA